>JAGKQH010000059.1:0-35713 GCA_018691285.1 Cucurbita argyrosperma subsp. sororia | reverse complement strand
ACAGGCGCGAAACAGCGAGAGGCCAGGAAGAGGTTCCGCAAGGAGCAATCGAGCAACGAAAAGTAAAAGAACGGGCAAGAGAGGAAATGACACAAACCAAATGAAAAGGCAAGACAGAGGCGATCTCACGAGACAGGACCTAACTCGCAGAATCGCGGCGGCCCTCCACGCTGACCACCGTCGCCGGCCCTCGCCCGCTAATGCGTGCGCCCGCAGTCCCTTCCTGTCTTTCCCCTGGTGGAACCGGCCCGACAAAATCTCAAATGCGAGGGCAGGGTTGCCGACATGCAGGGAGGAGGTATTTATGTATGTTATTTTTCTGAACTGGCATGGCGGCAGATAGTTTTTTTTCTCGAGTATGGTTGTATAAGATAGGCCATAGCTACTAAAAGTAAGGCTGTGCAAAACTTAGGGATGATTCGGATAAGATGTAATCATGATTAAAAAGTCCCGCAGCCCGAAGCCTTCTTCACCCTACTCTCCTAGGATGTAGGCAACCCCGCACTCCGAGGGACCCAACCCCGAAGTTGGCACTCTGCAGTCAGTTCCCAGAGGACGAGGAATAGGACATAAGTGAAAGAAGCAGGAGGGGATAGAGGTATGGTCAAAGCGCTGATTGCGTCCCTTCATTGATACTTTGTGATTTTTTCATTGGGCTATCTCAAGACGAGAATGACCAAAATAAAAAAAAAAAAATTATTCCTAGGGGAAATAATTTGTACTCACTTTGCTGTGGAAGAGAGCAAACTACAATAAAGGCTGTGAAAACGTTTCAAATTAATCTAACAAAACTTAAACGAGTCTATCAAAGTTTAAATTCGAAAATAAATGTTACACCAACTAGCTTGAAACGAAACAGCGGGGGCTTCTTGGCACCGCCAAACTCCACCGCTAGGTCGCGCTAGGTTTCGATACCAAGCCACGTCAACTATGCTATGAGAAATTAAAGCCTTTTACAGGAGGTGGACAACTCAAAAGAAGAAAAATTCGGAGAAGACCGACAACAAGATCAACCGGTCCGACCCGTGCTCCTCACCGGGCCGTTGGCAGCGATGGACCGCCATGATTGTCCACTGCTCTCCAGCTCCCAGGCTTCCGTGGACGTCCACCCGTGGGGCCCCCCCCGTCGCCCTGGTCGTAGTCGTCATAGGACGGCGCCGTGGCGATCAGGAAGCGGTTTGCAAAAGACTACTCTTGCCGCGCTCCGCCCCTTGTACGGCGGCTCAAGTCCAGTGGCGGCCATCGTATGAAGCCGGCGTGGGCACAAGGCCCACAGGGATGTGCACTTTATGCGAAAATTATTGCTAAATTATGCGCCCAAAATCTGGCCAATTATGCGGCTATTATGCGGGTAAAATAGTGACAATATGCGCGAAGTATGCGGTAAAATTCTGTGGATTTTTGCCAAAATGTACAAAAAACCACAAAAACGCGAAAAAGGCGAAGAAATGGCAAATTTATGCAAAAATACAATTTTATTTTTTAAATTTGACTAAAAACATTCAATATTCGATGTTCGTCGTCATTGCCATGACCTTTAAAATGACTGTCGCTGCAGTTGATTTTGTGACCCAGCGTGAATATAAAGTGAAAAGTGAAGTGTTGACTACGAATTTTAGACGTTTTTGTCAGATTATGCGCTTAAAATTCGAATTATGCGCTGATTATGCGGGAAATGCGAAAAACGTCAAATTATGCGACATTATGCGATTTAGAAATGGGTTGTACTAAGCACGCCCAACTCAGATCTGTTACTACTTTTTCATTCTGGGCATTTTCAAAAATTATGCGTTTTATGCGCTCGCATAAAGTGCACATAATTCGTTTTCAATGTCGCACAAACATACATGAGGTAAATTTTATACATATAAATAGAAATTACCAGGCGCGGCGGAGCGGGGGTGGGCAGGAGAGGCAATGAATGCCCGCCCGCCACTCCCTGGTGGAGCCAAAAAAATTTCTCGCTCGCTTCGCTCGCGGTCTTCTACGGTCAATAAGTCCAGAAATGCTCTTAAAACCAAATCGTAAGATCGGAAGACGACCATATGTGGGGCCTGCAGGTGGGGGCTGGAGCCACCCACCCTGGCTGACGGTACTGTAAGAGATTAGGAAACGGTGCCTCAAGGGTCGACTAGCATAGCGCAATCCCTCTTAAAACAGCAATTTTCAACTTGTCAAATCAAATATTTTTTCGCTCGCTTCGCTCGCGGTTTCGAATACAGGACGCTTCCTATCATGGCACGTCTTAAACAGTCTTCTAGTTTGAATACAAATGGACAGAATGGACAAAAATAGTCATTGTAGTGTAGTTCATTTGCAAAGGGTAGGGGGAGGGGGGGCAACGAAACCCCAAAAGACGGCTCAAGCCCCCCCCCCCCCCCCCCCCCCCGGGTTACTGGTTCAAAAACGTTCCGCCGCGCCTGGAAATTACGTTGGCTTAATCGTGGCGTAAGGAAGTTTTAAGAAAAGGAGGTAGGTTTTGGTCGAGGAGGTAGGTAGGTCCACGAGCTTGCCCACCCCGGCTCAAATGCGATGGCCGCCACTGCTCAAGTTCGCGGCCCTTTCCGTCCCTTATTTTCGATCTTTCGAGCCACGCTCTACTCTCTGAGAGGCGTAGCTCGCACTCGACACCGCCCACTGCTCCTTATCTCCCTGGGAGCAGCCTAGTACCGCCACCGCTTATAGGGGTCGGTAATCCCTAGGCCGTATGGCCAGCTTCGTTACTCGTCCGCCAAAAATACGCCAGCTCTGGCGTCGGCCAGTACTTCCGGAGGACAAAAAAAAAAAAAAAAAAAAAAATTCGGGGGGGAACAAGAAAAACGTTGTTTTGTGCTTCGCACACGGTACTAAACATTACTATACTACAATAGAAGACAAGGGAGTCACAGAGGACAGTACAGGAACAGTAATCGAGTTGTTCCCGGTGTTCCGCGAGGAAAACAGAAAAAAAGAAAGCGGAAGTCACCAATATATAGCAAGTGTTTCCTTTTTGTGTTCCCCCTTATCAGTTCGTAAAGTTTTTAATATGAAGAAGTGAACTGTGATTTTTCAGTTTATGGATATAACTATCTAATAATACAAATTTCTCTATGTTCCCCATTGGAAGTCATGAGTTTAATACTCAGTCCACTGAAACAAATTATATGTTTATTTTTGTTTAACTGGCAGGTGTTGAGGGAAGTTGGGGAGCAAAAAAATACCAAGTAAATATTTTTGAACGTTTATTTATTGAATTGTCCAATCAAACTTCTTCAGAATTCCTACTCAAGATCTTCACACACTGACAAAATTTTACTCAAAATTTAACAGACGTTGCAGAAACGTTTTCGTGGCAGCACTAGGACATCAATATTTCACAGTATGCAAACAAACCACACTCTTTCACAAAACAAATCAATAAGCACTAGTGTTAAAAAGGATCAGAAATAAAACAAAATGCACAGTTTGTTAATAAAGACAGAAACAATCTATACTAGAAATAATACACCTGTACACATTCAGTCAGTACACAGAATTGGGCATCACTGGATCAGGGTGTTGTGTTCAAGCCAGAGATGAGTTCGGTTTTGCTGGTGCTAGCAGTTCACAAGTCCAACAGCCCACACAAACAAACTGTAACAAATAGTAAAAGAAACACATACATTACAAAAAACTAATTGGATATTGGCCTCTTGACTTGTAATCTAAATATTATTGTACCAACCGTGGTCCTATTTACTGGAGTCGCCGAGCCTCTTGCACAGCTAATAAGGTGAATCGGAACACTCTACTGTTCGGATGAAGACTAGGCCTGCATGAGTCACAGAGTACAGCCACTGTAAGCAGACACAGTAACACTAAGCGTATAATATGGAACCAGATCAAATGTTACATTTCAGTACACGATTAGTGAGTAAAAACTGCATCTGTAAGTACTTCACAGGCAGCATGTTTCCAAACTTGCTGAACTCATCTTATACAACAGATATACATTTCAGAAGGTCTTATGATTCTCTATGCATGCAAGTATAACAAACCTCATCCACATTGGCAACATCCATCTTGACTCATAACAAGGAGCTCTGAATCCACTTTCCCGTTCAAGCATTGACCAGCAGCTGATGAAGAAAGCAGAAACTCAACAGAGCAGACACCTGCAACAGTTAGACAATAAAAGATAAATGGCAGTCAAAACAGAAACAATTAATACAAGCTATCAAAGATGTTGGTCAGGAAGATGCCCAGAAAGCATAGGGATGTGCACTTTATGCGAGCGCATAAAACGCATAATTTTTGAAAATGCCCAGAATGAAAAAGTAGTAACAGATCTGAGTTGGGCGTGCTTAGTACAACCCATTTCTAAATCGCATAATGTCGCATAATTTGACGTTTTTCGCATTTCCCGCATAATCAGCGCATAATTCGAATTTTAAGCGCATAATCTGACAAAAACGTCTAAAATTCGTAGTCAACACTTCACTTTTTACTTTATACTCACGCTGGGTCACAAAATCAACTGCAGCGACAGTCATTTTAAAGGTCATGGCAATGACGACGAACATCGAATATTGAATGTTTTTAGTCAAATTTAAAAAATAAAATTGTACTTTTGCATAAATTTGCCATTTCTTCGCCTTTTTCGCGTTTTTGTGGTTTTTTGTACATTTTGGCAAAAAATCCACAGAATTTTTTTACCGCATACTTCGCGCATATTGTCACTATTTTACCCGCATAATAGCCGCATAATTGGCCAGATTTTGGGCGCATAATTTAGCAATAATTTTCGCATAAAGTGCACATCCCTAACCAGAACCGTCCTTAAATTCTCGTGATTGTAGTAGAATGTAATAAACATGGGTCGGCGTGTGATGGTTGAGGAGGGAAGCAGCCATGGAGGAGGGGGGAGGGGAAACACAACCAAGCTTGACCACGCTTGAAAACGGATTGCGAAATAACGCCTTGCAAACGCGTTGTTTCAACCACTTATCTTGGTAAAAAGTCCACAAGGGTTGTTTTGTTTTCGTTTTCGTTTTCGTTTTGAAAAGCAGAAGTAGTTGTAGTTCCAGCAGGCTGGAGAATCATCACAAAGTTTTGCCATGGTTCTAGAAAAAGAAAATCTTTTGTTGTGCCAATTACGTTTGTGTGTCCGATGGGTGTCCGAATACAGAAGTTTCGTGCTGTTTTCTTGTCATTTAATGGTTCCACCATAAAAGCCAATGGACAATAACTTGATGATTCGTTCATCCGGCAAGAAAATGCAACCTCAGCACCTTCTGTCTGTGGATGTGATCCATAGATGAGTGTTCTAGAGGTATGTACATGATTTCAATTACTGCAAAATCCTATGATTTTAGTGGCCAGTCCACATTCTTCACATTCTTCACAATATATGCTCATGTGGCAAACCATTTTCCATGTTAGTTTGGAACACACTTTGATGATTAGATATCATTGCTATGGTATTCTCACTAAGCTTCCCTACTTGATAGTTCAATTGGACCATTGTCCACTTTGATAGTGGAGCTTTAAAACTCTGATGTTGATATGTTTTAAAAGACGAAATTACATCTAGAAGTTATTCTAAAATCAGATGGTGACTTGTGAGCGTATCAAACTCTTTTCTTCTTCTCACTTTGCGACATCTTATCAGCGTGGAACATTTACCTCATCTTTGACTTTGATTGGTAGTTTAACCGTAAATTAACAGTCAAACTCCACCGTAAGATTATCAGTGAACATTCATCACCGTAAGCTACCGCACAGTGGTCCCGATCGTGGAAAGCGTGGACAAAAACCCATAGCTCTGAAATTATGCCACCAGTAAATCCAAAACAAAAGTCCCCTAGGTTTTTAAGGTCGCTCTATTTAAAAAAGGTGGTTTCAGTTGTCTGACAGGGTCGGAACCCGATCAAAAAGGGGGGTCAAATTGTATTTTTTGAGGAAAATGAATAAAAATAGGGTGGTGCGGTTATTTTGTGCTCCTCATTTCAAATCTGGCCATATTTTAGATGTGCGGGGAAAGATCCCGGCCAAAAACTCGAGCCTCTGTAAAAATTGGCAAAAGTGAGGTTATGGACCATTTTTGACCATTTAAAATAGATTAAATCACTTTCTTGAGGAGAGTCGGGTGGATTCATGTTAATAAACGGCATTTGAAAACATATCTTAAAATGATTGAATGGAAGTCAGGTCCTGGTGCGACTCAAATGGGTGCGTACGGGCGCCAGCTACTCTTGAATTTAGTGTTCTCACCAGTGAACCGGCACGTTTCGGCATTAGAACTCGATTCAAGAGTGAAGTTTAAGTTTCAACGTATCCATAGAACCTGTTATCTTCGCGCTGAATGGCGCTGAAAGGTTTATTTCTCAATACAAAGTATTGACTAAATTCAAGAAGTTTGGTGTGTGTAGATTCCTTCAGAGATAAAGATAATCCGATTTGTGCAAATAAAAAATGTAATTTTGGCCAGCTTTTACCGGATCGGAACCACTGTGCGTGGTCGTGGACGCGGGCAGGAAGGTGGTGGAGGCGCTGCGGCTGGTGGTGCTGGACACGTCCGTCACCCTGCACATGAGCTGCAGCCAACAAAGCACTCCGGTGAAGCTGAAATGCAAAAGAATGCGGGGAAGAAGAAAACGGAAATTGCTATGCTTTAACATGGTGATTTCCATTTTCTTGTTCCCTGCATTCCTCTGCATTTCAGCTTTACCGGAATGCTATACTGGAGGAGGCCCTGGAGCAGCACTTGTTCGTCTAAACTGACAAACTTTGTCACTTACACTTTTCCCTTTTATGCAGTAACAATTATATAACACAATATATGAGTAAGGATAGCATTTAATTATTTATTGTTACTGCATGAAAGGGAAAAAGTAAGTGACACAGTTTGTCAGTTTAGGTAAATAATGTTTAATGGACTGTTGGTCGACGGAAATCAACAAGTGCTTGTCCAATTGTATTGATCGTGTCTGGCCATGTTTCACTCCTGCCGCCAAACCAAGTTGAGTATATTTCTCATTCAATTTGCAAGCTCTATAGCATCTAAAGAAAAGCCAATGAAGGTTATCATTCATTTAAAAAAGGATTAGGTAAGATATCCCTAAAATAATATACTCAGAGCTTACGAGCACAACTGAATGATAATTTATATGTTTTCATAACTAAAGATTAATCACTATGAATGCCGCCAAGCATTTAGCATTACACAAATTAACATTTAATTTTCAAATTTTGGCCAAAGTCACCTGATAAATTTAACCTCACTTTCTTAAGAAAGCATACTACTACTTGTAGTAAAATAAAACTTTTGATATGGTGAGTTATTGTGTCTTCTGCTTTCAATTAAAATGCAAAAATATGTAAAGAAATTTGAAGAAACGTCACAAGCCATGAGAAAAATCTACCAAAATGACGAGGGAAAGCAGAAATTAGGCAGACGAGACGAGGGGCGGGGTGTGGGGTGGGAGGGGGAGGAAGTTATGGCAACAACATCAACAACAACAACAGCAGCAGCAGCAAAGACGAAATCACTATCGACAGTTTTGAGTGTCAGTAATAAAAGTACTTGCTAAAGGCAGGCCAGTGTGTTGACAACAAATTAAAGTCAACATGGCGATCAGAGATTACTGCGAGTGTGATGCATGAAGTAAAATGCAGATTTATTTTTATTTTGAAGTGGCTTCGACTGTGACAGTTGACTCGCGTCGACGCTCATTGACATCCGTGCCGATACGAGTACGGACAACTGAGCCTAACCAGCCTAACCCTCATATGTGCACCAAAACTTAGTCTGAATGTTGGGTGGTTTAGGCCAGCTGTCCATCATAGCCTAGCCGTCCTAGCCAAAACAAGGGCTGGGGTCAATGCTCTCATATTGACTTTTGAGGACAAGAACAAACTTACACAATGGATATTTAATGCTTTGGTGAGTAATACAAACCATCTCACCCTCCCCTCAATGTTGTTGGACCGATAATTGATAAAGTGTAGTGTATTGAAAGTGCGGCTTCATCGTATTTTATATTAAATGGTCTGAACAGTACAACTTAACATTAATATTCCAAAACCTTCCCTTTAACAGTATTGTTATGATATTTTACTCTGATTTCTAACGTTTGGTATTGTTAAGATGTTTTCTGAGGAGCACCGAATGACTTATATTGTCATTTATTATTTTTCCTATGCAATTAGTCAAAAATGTACGGAAAGACTTACGGTCTATCAGTAACTTAAGAATACGGTTGTTCCGTATGATTTCCGTAGAAAATACGGTAAGATCACGGTACATTCCTGGAAAAAAATTTCTTGACAATACCGTTCAAAATTCCGTGGAAATTTCTAACAGTTGTGATCAGATCGATCGAGCTGAGCAATAATCAATAGAAAACATAACCTCAACTTTCGTCTGCTAAGCGCTTGGATGCGCTAGCCTGGGAAATGAGAGAGACAGTTGCTGCGCGCCATCGCTTCCTATCCTACTCACTCCTAGACTCACTCCCCCCTCCATCCTCACTGCCTTCCCTCGATGGATGCGCTAGCCTAGGAAGTGAGAGAGGCGCTGTGCGTCATCACTCACTATCCCCCCTCCACTGTCACTGCCTTCTCTCCGCGCGCGAGCCTCGCTCGAGCCTCGCTTCCCTCGGACACGCATCCTAGACTGGGATGCCCGCGCAGTGCGCGCCCTGGGTTTAAGTTGCTCTCGGCCAACCATGGCCACGAGGGAGCAACGAGGCCTGTCTGGACTTGCTTCTAACCAATGGGAGTCTGTAGTGGTGCGGTCATGCTGTCGTCATCCTGCCAAACCTTCGGGAGCGGCACGGTCGGGCCGCGACCCAAGTCAGTCGACATCAAACTTCCAAACTGCAACGGAGTCTGCAGCTTCGTCGGCTCGCTCGCACCAGGATCTGTTTCTATCATATTGTTCTGTTATTTGAGTTCAACTCCTTTGACGGTGACTCCACCTTGCACATTCACAGTAAGTTAGAGAAGGAGTAGACATAAGCGTATTTGTAACTTGTGAATTGTTCAATAAAAGTGATTTGCTTTGTCAATCGTTGTCTTGCTTCATTGGAAACAAATATCAAGCGATAGTCAGAGGACTGTGGATCGAACATAACCCGCCTCCAAGTAAAACAACAAAGAGAGAGAAAAGAGAAGTACGGTGATCACAACGATTTGTTACGGTTCCTATGTCACTTTCACTTTGACTCTTCCTTAAGATGATAAAAAACTAAACAGAGGCACACGTTTTAACTTAAACTAACTGAAAATGAAGTGTTATCATCTGCTTCTATCGTTTAGCGTAAGCTTTGGTTTTTTTTTCCATTTGAATATTGAGGGGAATTCTCTTGGGTTATTGTTAGAGTCGCCCTCTTCTCTTTAAAGCGGAAAGTCTTCTTTGGACCCAGAAAATGGTTTCACGGCATTAACGGGAGAATCCCTAAGATGAATTAGAAGGAAATTTAAAAACTAATAGACAAATCTGATTCGGAATTTGTCCCCGCCATTTTTAAGCGATTTTTTACATTACGGCCATGGCATGGCCATTTTTCCACTTGGATCTAGTAAAATTTTATTGAGTCAAGAGAAACCTTGTCTATTTTTTTTATGCGACTCAGCGGAACCGTTTTCTGGGGCAGCTTCCGTGTAGTACAGAGGATGCACGTACGTAAGTCACATACTTAAGAGCCATCGGCCCGCAACTTGTCCGGATTATGTTAAGGGGGCAGACCTGTGAAACGCAAGGGTTTGGGAAAATAGGAACTACAAGAAAACAAAGACTCGTAGCGCTTTCAACGAACGATATTTAGAAAGAGCAAGGATTAAGCCACATTTTGATGTATGCAACGTTTGCGTGCTTCTCCGGGAACATGCTCTTCTTTGTTTCGAAGTGGAGGGTTACGGGCCTTTACCGTGTGCAGGATTGCGCGACAACGGATGGACCTACGGCAACGACAAAAATGCTCATTTACTCTTAAAAGATATAGCTTTCGTTTGACGAGAGCGATTTTGAAATGTTTATTTTTAAGTGTGTGAAAAAAATTGCCAAAGTTTGGGTACGAAAAATTGGGGTAAAAATTGGGTACTTTGTCCCCTATTTCGGTACCTTAGAAATGATATATCAAAAATCGCTCTCGTCAAACGAAAGGTACGTATCCTGGCTACAACCAGGCGAAGAAGAAAATACAAACATTTTATTTTAGATACAAGTTGAACACAAAAAAAAAATCCTCGTACAAAATGTATTAGTAACCTTTTTGTATGGTAATGTGCCATATTCCATAGCCATTGCGCTCGAGTTGCATTTTGTAGTTAGGGGGGTAGGGGGGGCCTCCTGGGCACACTTGCTAGGTGAACGCCTATTATTCGGCTTTTATGAAACCCGTTTTAACGTTAACGACGTTACGGCGTTACCGGTCCCTGGTAACGTAACGCGTTAACGTTACAGACTCTACTCAAAGTAACGCGTTAAGTTAACGTTTCAAAAAAAAAAATAATTAACGTAACACGTAACGTCGTAAATGCCGTGACACTTGTATTAAAAGACCAACCGGATGCGTTTAGTGTGTGTTTTGTCAATTCTAGCGTTTTTTTCTAGTGCATACTAATTCGATGACCCCTAAAGGGAAATTTTTGCAGGATAGTGTAGCCCAGCGCCATAAGTATAAAAAATGTGGGAACAGTTTACGCCCATGGGGACCATTTCTACTCGCGTATGCGAGCAAGTTTGACATCACTTTAGCCTTGCGCTCCAGCAGCAGCTCGCTGACTTTCCTCATGATGTCCGAGTCCATCCTAAGAGGAGAGGAGGGAGGTTACTTATTTACTCTACTGCTTGTTTCCATTGGGCAATTCACATGGTTGCCGTGGTTTGGGCTTACCCGAAATCCGGCGCTCGCGCTTATCACGGGAGGAAAAGCATGATACTTGTAACATATCCGAACAATAACCTCGGCTAGTGCTATTTTAGAGAATAAAAGGTGCTCACGCGGCAAGTCCTGGGCCCACAACTATCGGCTTACTCACGTATTGCCTGTGTTGTCGCTTACGGCCAGGCCAAAGGATCAGGTTAAAGAGGGACCGATGGAAACCAGGGAACAAAACAGGAGTGAACAAAACGTGGCCTCGTGCCGGGAGAAGGAATCAAACGCCAACGAGCTAGCGTCGAACTCCCCGGTCAAGCATGACGAACGACTTGAAGATGGGCCTTGAGCGGCGTTTCCTGAAAAATTTATCGTCGTCCTCTTCGTCACCCGGGTTGCAAGCCCCTGATCCTGTCACTACTACTGCAGTTGTGAGAAGAGGATGAACAAACCTCAGGGCTAAAGGCAACGATTTAGGGATCCCCGTAATTTTACAGGAACCTTCAAACACCCGCCACGAGACCCTCTTATCAACATCACGATGCTAGTGGCGAGCTGTTGTGATAACGGTTGACCAGATCTTAGATGTGCCGTATCCACGTCCGTGAGGGATGTCAACCTCTGCCAGCTGCCGGACGTACGTGGTCGTTGTTGTCGTCGACCCATAAGCATCACGAACTTCCCACTACAATGGAAGTAAATCGCCCATCCAATCTTGCCAAAGAAAGAAACCACTTTCCGCCATCCGAACAGACCGGATGAAGAATTTCTGCAACGCGGCGTATGCTGAAACCTAAGAAAACCATCCAGAATGGCGCAGTACAGACACCACACATCAATGAGTACCCTGAAAAAAATATCATATTTTAACCAAAGTTATTAAAAATTAGCAACACTTTGTTTGTGGGATTTTAATAACATCGTCAATTAATAACATGTTTGTGAAAAGCTAGAAAACACAGTAGATAACTGAACTATTTCGGATCAGTCCCTAATTCGGATCAATAAGACCTACACTCGACCCCATCCCTCAAATGTATCAGTTTTAATTTTTTTGGTGTGAGAAGGTTTGCTCGTTTTCTACCAGAAAATACCATGGCTTCATCCTGGTGCTGCCCGAGCGACCCGCGCGGCCGAGTTGAACATTAACATTCATCGTTTAGGAGGTGGGAGAATGTTATGGTTTGCTCAAATTGAGATTACTCGGTATGTACGCATAAATTCTCGTCAACCCAGGTATCTATCTTTTGTTGAAGGTCCAGAGAACACGTTTCAAACGTGGATTCGATCTAATATCATGTCAGGTTAAAACGCGGGTAGGGGTCAAAACTAACAACTTCTTAGGTCGAGTTTTGCGAGCAGCTTCGATTTAATGATGGTCAAAAGTGTTTTGGTGCTCACTATTACTTTGTTTTGTCACGGAATATTTCAAAGGGTTGCTTTAGGACCCATTCTTGGTCATCCAGGACAGCCCAGAACCACACTGCAGCAAAAAAAAAAAAATATTCAGTTCCGTGCTAATTCTTTTAATAGTACGTCGGTTACTGTCCGACTAGAAAAATTAGCGCGGGTGCTAATCGTGTTTCTGAGTTTATCAATCAAGTTAACTAAACCTTTTTCGAGAGAAAGATTTTGGAGAAGCGTTCTGCTTTGCTTATTTGCTAATTTTGTTACCTAAGCCACTAGAACTCAACAGTTAAATAGGAGTAGCTGTAGTGAAACCACATTTTAGATATCAATCGAACTATTTTACATTTGGGTGTACTCTTAGCTCTCGCTGCTGAACCGCCACGCTCTATCAGCCATATGCCGGGGCCTCCGCATCAACTGATATCACGGCGCTCGCGCGCAGGTGATCAATTTTTGACAAGTCGTCGGCCTCTTGCGGCCTGATGGACCTTTGACCCTCCAATGCCTCGCGCCCACTCTCAATCTCACCCCTTTCCCTCTTTTCGGCCAGAAAATTTGCTTCCGACAAAATTTGCAATGCAGTCAAATATTTTCAGCACCGCTGTTAAACCTGATTAGCACTGGTGCAAATCATGCTTTAGTAACGTGATTAGAACCGGGGCTAAATTTTTAGCTGAGTCTATTCAGTCAGTGAAAATTAGTACCGGTGCTAACTTTTGAGCACCCGGGCGAAAACTTTTTTAGTACGACCCAAATCACCCATCTTGATCCAAAGCTGTCCGAAATAGGTTCATGTTTTGTCCCTATTTCCGGATCAAAATCACGGCCTACCTCAACAACCGCCATACCTCCGAAACAAGTGCTGTTACCATAGACACCAAAAAAATTGCGTTTTTCTTAAGAGCACATCTGACCCATTTAGTCCCTTTCTACGTGGTTGTTTTTATAACTGGTGTGCCTTGGGTATAGGAACGGGAAAATACTAAAATCTGATACCTGAAATAGAGTCCAGTTTAGCTCCTAAAAGAAATTCAATATTGTAACTTTTCAAAAGAATTGTAAACCTTCGAAAGCAGTTGTATGGAAATTCCAATAAAACGCGTACGTATTCTAAAACTAAAGATTTTTTTCGTGTTTCGTCTCATTTCCGAAGTGAGAGATCCATTTTTGGAAGTAGACGGCCTTACATCACAGTTGAGCCCCTAGTTTCAAACATGTTGTTTCTGGTTATTTTTATGAGCCAAAACGATTCAGGTAATGAAAACTAGGTAAAAATTATGTAGGTAGGTTCTTTTTTAAACAAATCATACAAAAAATTTAAGTTCCGGAAACTTTTGGTTTGTAAACCCTAATAGAAAACGAAACAAACAAAGGGGTCCTATTGGTGTCCTCGAGTATGTTCCAAAGTTGTCCCTCAAATTTGTGAGGGACTAGAACGGGATTTCGCTTGTTTTGAAATCCCTCCGAAGTTCCATTTTGGTGAAATCCCTCCGAAGTCCCTTTCTCTCCGGTCCCCTTTTGGCGCCGTTCACAGAAGATAGAGAAGGAGGCTTCCTGGACAATTTTAAATACGTCAGACGACATCAGAGGGGCCGTAGATACACTATATTTAGTAAATATATAAAGAGCCCAAGAGTAATTATAGAGTTAATTACTCTAAAATAAGTTCACAGCCAAATCGAAATAATAGACCTGATTAAAAATCATACGATACCATGGAAAGGATACTCTGAGAAAAACTGGCCTGCCGGCCGGTAACGAGACAGTCCAGCTCCAAAAGCAAATTCAAAATATACAGGCGCTAAGGCTTGTATCTTTAAATTCAATAAGGTATCAAAATAAGACTGAACTAATAGATAAATTCACCCAACAAAAGACAGAAAATGATGCTAGAACCAGCATTCAAATTTTGCCTACTTCGTAATTTTACTGCGCTGAAAACAAGCGCTTTTTCATGTTTCAGAAAGCTGTGGTTAAAATCAAAAACAACGAAAATCAGCAAATTATGCTAGAATCACCATTCAAATTTTGCTGAATTCGTAATTTCTGCGTGCGCGAAAACAAGCACATTTCATATTTCAGAGCGCTGTGGTTCAAATTTAAAATTTGAGACTGGGGATCACATGTCAAGTGGACAGGCAAGCCATATGGTGCCCGGTGCCGATTGAGCTCTAAGAGGGCAGGGGTTGGGGCGCGGGGGAGCAGCGCTGCGTTGCTCAAGTGGGGGTCGGCCGGCTCATTATGACCCGGGGCGGGGCGCGGCGCGAAGCAAATGCTGTAAATGTTTACAACTCCAGCAGAGCGATGACAGGGGACTGCCACCGGGCTTGGCACGGACAAGGAGTCGGAAAGCGGACGGACGGAAAGCCTTCCCCCACAGCCTCCCAATATATAATATAGCAAGACAGATCTTTATCAACGCCAATCGGCTTATCAAAACTGGAACTGGAACGTCAATCGGCAATCTTTATCAAAACTGGATAACGAGAACCGGCAATATTTATCAAAACGGGAAACTTTTACCTTCGTGGTCGTGGTGACCAGATTGTCCTGGTTGAGAGTGAATTGGTTGTAAGCATCGAATCGCTTGGTTGTGGCAGCCGGCTGGGTTCCCTATCGTGTTACAACTCACAACTCGCTTCGTAAGGTCTGCTTGATCGCTACAATCATACTACGCCCTACTTTCTGGCTTGGCTCTGCTCATACAAGTGGGTTTGTCGTGGTAATCTCCCGGCGCCGTTTACCTAGGTCGACGAACACTACAGGAACGTGCGAGAGAAAAGGGGTTGCCCACTATGTCTTGTCGCCACCTAGCGGTAGAAATCAGAATCACGTGCAGCGTCGCACTCCTTCCGCAACCCGGAATTATTATTTCCTTATTTTGATTTCACCCGCGACCATTTTAGGTGAATAACTCCTGCCTACAGCAAGATAACAACCATTTGAAATTATATTTCGATTGTTGAAAACCATTTTTCATTCATTTGCAAAGATACGCTTATATTCCTGTTGCCTCGCGGTGAGGCCTTCGGTCGCCTCCATTGCTGGGTGTCCCGAGTGACGTCTACAAGGTACTCTGAGAAGAGTCAGTCAAAACATCGTCATCAGGCGATTGATACGACTTGCCGATTTTTGATATTTGCCGAGCCTCCGTGGATCGCAGAATTTAGATCTCAAACTTCAATAACAAACTTTGGCCAAACATCAGACAAAACAAATGATGCCCGTTTAGTATGTCCTCCAAGACGACAAATCGATCATAGCGATCAACTTTTTCACTGCAGCCACGAGGTGTCAAACAACTCCTACCTACCCTAAAAAAAAAATTAATACAAAAAACTGTAATTTGGATATGCAGTTTTTTCAGCATCCGTGATACAAAAAATTGTATTCTTTCGGATACAAAAACAAATTTGTAATACGGATACAGAAATTTGTATCCATCGATACAGAAGAAAATACGCGTCGATGTTCATGCTGCTCTGATATGAAAGAAAAAAAAGTTTTTTCCTGCTGGTTGTCTCATACTATATGTTGCCCACACATGCCAGGCAAGTAACTTGAATGTTGTACCTTACCTAACCGGGATTCGAACCCCGAACCTCTGGGTTGGGATTCGACGCCTTAGCCCACGCGGCTAAGGCGACTACCTGCGAGCAGTCGTGCTCCGACCCGGTGTCATTCTTCCCCATGTACTGGCTTGCCCTTCGCCTGTCCCTTAGCTATCAGGCTATCAGATGGGATTTATATGTGAATGCTTTGGAAATCCATTTTATCGTAGATGGTGCCAGAGTCAGTCTAACAGCTACTCAAATCGTGTTCAAATTGAACGTTAAAACGGCGAAGTTTTGAACGCACATACAGATTTCTGTTTCCATGTTACAGAAATTTGTATTCCGTTTACAGAAGTTTGTAATCAGATTACAGAAAATTACAAATGAATATAAAATTTTGAAATTAATTTAAAATTATGTAATGTTTACAAATTTATATAAACTATTACAAGATTTTGTATCACCGATGCAAATTGCTGTATCACAGTGCCCGGATACAGAAAACTGTAGCAAAATTGATACAGAAATCTGTAATTTTTCTTAGAGTATGCACATTTTTAGATGAAAATCATCACAAAAACTGTAATAAAAAGTTATTATATAATTTTTGTGATGATTTTATCACAATAATGTGATACTTTTATCACATTTTTGGGGGTTATCATGCCCTTTAGCGTGGGAATCGCAAAACACCAGTTATCACATGTTTTTGTGTTAAAAGTATATGTGTTCGAGTTTCCAGCTTTCTGCATTTTTATTTAGGGTAAAACCCTTGGTTTCCTGGGCTCTGTAGGCAGTGGCTTGCCATCCAGGTGTCCTTACTCCTTTTTTACCACCTTTGGTCATGGTACAGACTGACTGGGTCGTCAGTAACACCGCAGAAAGCTCGAAAATCGTTATAGAACCATTAATTTTTAGTGAAAAAAGGCATAAAAATTGAGGTCTGGGACACACTTAGAAGGTGTCCGGTGGCTCGGCCGAGCTGAAAAGGTTGTCTTTACTGCCAGAGGTGACCACTCGACCATGCAACAGCCACCCCGACGGTTCAAGATGTTATAAGGGGCCTAAAAGTCTCAAAAAGGACAAAAACTCCGCTTTTTCGCATAAAACGTCCGGTAGGGAGTTGAAGGGGTTGTCTAATCGCAAAAACGAGGTCATTTCTGGAATCAGCACAAAAAAACGAAACTTTTTGGTGCTATCCAAAAGTCGAAATCGAAAGGTCTGCCCGATCGACTCGGGGGCCCTATTTACAGAGATACTTCTACCACCATACCGACCGTCAACCTAAAATCACCGAGCAGACCTTCTGCGGTGGCTCTGTTTAGTTAGCATGATGGGACGGTACCAAATGACGAACTAATACGCTCCGACGCGTATCTTAGGCGTACAAGTCAGCCAACAGTGTGTAGGATTCAAGAACTAGATACGCCATGGAAGTGCGCCAGTGCGCGCGTTTCAAAAAAGGGCGAACTAGTCCTTGGCGGGGGGAGCTGCGCGTGCCACTAGTACCTCACGAAGAAAGTGTTATGCAGCTCGCGCAGGAGGATTCGGAGGATTAAAGTTTCCACTTTAGGACGGGACAGTTGTCTCGTTAAAGGGGACCAGCGGCCAGCTCATTAGGTGCGAGGCCTTGGACAACGGTTTTATGTAGGTCAATTGTCCCTTTGCTTTTACATGGTATTTTACCCGTGCCTGTGACATGCGCGGAAAGGGGGAATTCCCCCTTTGACCTCATCTTTTCAGTCATTCTATATTTTAATGTTAGAGTCGTAAAGTAAATATTGATCAGCAGCGGCTGGACATTCCTCATTATTTGTGTCTCTAGCGCCAGCTAGCCTCACGCCAGGATCTCCGCGGGATTGTTTGAAAAAGCAGCCGAGCTCACTGACAGCGTAGCAACAGCAGTCAGCTCGTTGTGCAGTCTCGGTCGAGTGTTGTTGCGTGTTTGGTTTCTCCGTCTGCTATTCTGTACCGTTCCTGCTAGACCCCAATAAATCCACTGATCCGTACTTGTAGTGTAATGACCCTTAATAATAATATTCTCAACTATATTGTTTGAGTCCAGTCCATGGTCCAGTCGAGAGTCAGTCACACAACACTATTTCACTCGCCCTCTATCGGCAGACCCCTTAACTACGTCGCCAACCAATACGTTCTTCTTTAAGTTCTTCTTCAACCCCTTACGTTCTTCTTTATGTTCTGCCTTCCAATACCCTATAAAAGCAGGCGCCAGCTTTGACTCGGCGCCACACTGTGACCAGCGCTTGATGTGAATACATCGCTCTTAAAAGACTCTGGACTTTCATTCCAAATACCCCTGAAACATGGTATCATTCGAAAGAGAATTTTTCAGTGATCATTTTGATACCCGTATCTCAAAATGTGTAAAAAAGTCATTTAAGCGGCTTTGTTTGCGTGTCCCAGAGGTGAGCGGTTTTGTTTGAGGGTTGCAGAGGTAAGCGGGTTTGTTTCCAGTCCGCGGAGGTAAGCGGTTGTTCTTCTCATGGGGGGGGGGTGTCGTGTTGAAATCAAAGCGTTCTCTTTCTCTTACCCCCCCCCCTCCCCCCACCCCCCCCATCTCGCCCGAAAAAAGTGGGTTGTGGCAACTTATTTTGACAAAAAGTTAAGCCTTTAGTTCTTTTGGCACAGTCACTCAGTTTGTCCGAAAAATCCTAATGTTTCTTCAGGGAAACTGCAGTTGGGCCTACAGTAACTGGTGTAGAGCACACTATAGATCCTTTCGCCGACGTCTGGTAACAGAATTGTACGAGTACGTACCCTTTGAAGTCAGTGAAGTCGATCAACCATTTATCTTGTAATCCCTGAGCGTGGCGTATGCTGTGACACCAAAACTGAAAAGCTTAGGTGAAGGATAACGCTGAAGAAAATGTAGATCCCTTTAACGAGCTGCATTTAAGGTCAAGGAAAGCTAGCGACAAGGGGGTGTCTGACCAGCTCCTGCATGCAGCGGTCGCCTATCGGAACAGGACCAAGCAGATTAAATCTAGCTCCATGTCCTCTCCGTCTTCTTCTGGCCCTTGATGGGACCGTGGAGTCCTCAACGCTCACAGTCACTTGATTCCGGGGTTGTAGTAGGTTGCCTGACCTCTCCGGCGGTAGTGTTGGGGTTCTCGCCAGCCATAAGGGGCACACTGCCACCACCTGGCTCCGCTGGATGCGGAGGGGCGGCTTTCTTCCCTGTAAAAAACGTTAACACGTCGTGTAAACTGATAAACGAAACCCCTTTTAAGGAAACATTTGCAATAGGTCCACGAAACTCGTTACGCTGAGCATGTCACACTGAACGTGTCACTCAATTGGAATTATGTTTCTGTGGAAATGCCACAAGGTGGTTGCGGTTAATTTGGAACGAGATGACCCCATCCTCAGACCATTCCAAACCCGCCCGGTCGGCCGATCGGGACCCGGAAACCACTCGCTCAAGGTCTTAGTATTTTAACATGGGTTTCTTATGGCCATAAGAGCCCGGCTGTTGGGTAGGTGTAAAATCGAAAAATGACCCTGAGCGTCAGTGGCCGCCATTAGAGCAATACACACTAAAAGCTTATGAACTTTTTTATGCGCAACTATGAACAATTTAATACACAGCTTAATGATTTCTGTACGCGTGCTGTGTTGCGTATTATTTTGTCCCCAAGCTGCGCATTATCCTTAATGCACATCTTATGAAGGAAAATAGTACATAAATGCGCATTATTGAGAACATTTCCAGGCCAGGGCACAGCCCCAATATTTATCCTTTTCTTATGAACAAAATTCTTCATAAGGCATGAACAAAAAGCACCCGAGAAATTTCTTTATAAATTATTCATAAGTTTTTTGAACCGTTTACTCGCACATGTGAACCACATCATCATTGCCATTAAAAACGCTTAAACTGGACAATATTTCTGCACAATTTTCTACCGACCTATTAAAAAATAGCACTGCCACAATTGAGAAGCCCAGTATGATGTACCACTGTTTCCAACTTGCTCATGTAGGCTGCTAGCCTCAGACCCTTTGAGACTTGGATTAAGTTTGGTGACCCAATCAATCAGCATGTTCACCTGTTTCTTCTTGGTTTTTAAGCTTTGCTAGACACAAACGACAACTAGCAGCGTCATCAGTCTACTGTCATTGCCAGAAACACGTGAAAGTAACAATTGACTTGCATTTTAATTGATCACTTTCCCTTGGTTATGGTCGACATGTTTACTTTGGTTTTGGTTCAGCCTTCACATTATTTTGTTTTGATTAATGGCACTCCATCTCCACTATCAGCAGTATTAGGTAAAGGCAGGTATGATTGTTTGCAGTGGAGAGGAGGTGGAAGGAAATAGGCCTATTAAATTATTAAATGCACTGATGCAGATTGATTTCAAAAGAAGTGTCAAGTTAATACCAGTCAGTCATTATTTTGATGCCTGCTTGAACCTAAATGGTTGGTGACTTAAACAAAAACAATACAACAGACAGCCAAGGTAAGGTTAGTAAAGTATAAAAGAGCAAGTGCAATTAGATGGTGTAAGTCAAATTTAAATTATAAATTGAAACATATTTTAAAATTTAAGGAAGAATTGTATTACTATGATTTGGTACTTACATATGCCCTTGTTGTCTTATCGCCTTGTCAACGGCAGGTCTTACAAGACCTATTGCAGATGCGGCTGTAAATTAAAAACAGTACAAATAGTATATTGCATTATGTACTTAGTTGATTATATTTTATAAATATTGTACAGAAAACTTAACAGGCAATACTGTGAAAGATATATTATTATTATTGTATGATTTAAAATTCAACTTACTTACTGTTGAGCTTCCGTTAATGAACTATAAATATTGCTCTGCCGATATTATCTGACACCTCGGTGACAGTTGTACGATTAAAGCAAGACCAGCTCAGAGCTTCCACTTGATTGCATTCGAGCGCTTGGGTTAGTTAAATTGTGTCACGAGCCTTTTTGAGTTAAAATTTGGTTGTTTTGGTTCATTTTTTGTGGCAACATTATAGAAGAGTTGCTTCAAGTGTTCTGTTGGATATACTTTATGCATTTTCATTAGAGAATGTTAAATCAATCATAAGATGTCTCATTTAGTCATTCAAGATCAAAATTATTTTACATATTAACATTAAAAATCAATAGCACTATTTGGAGTTGTACGATCGGAGCTGAAACAACTAGGACCTTGATTGCCTTTCAAATGAAGTCCCAAAATACACTTAACCCTATTTGTTGCTGTTGTGAAGTGGGGGGTATCGACACCGCTCGCTCAAACCCTATTTGTTGTTGTTGTGAAGTGGGGGGTATCGACACCGCTCGCTCACACGTCCATCCGTTCACCACGGACCACGGCCGGTATGTGGGGTGGGGCAAAGGCAGGACACGCAGGCTAGACATTCAATTCAAAAAATAAACACGAAGGATTGGTTTCTCGCGCCCATCCAGATGTGAAAACAGAAGCAAATGTATCATAGAAGTGTTATTTCACGGTGGTTTGTGAAATATACACGCATTTTGCTCGATTCCATGCGATTAAAAATCGGACTCGCGCTGCCCGCAAGTTCGTCGGCTTTCCGCAGCTTGGAAAGAACGACGAACAGCAGCGAGCGCGAGTCGATTTTAATCGCTTGCAATCGAACTATCGCATGTATATTTTAACTCACTATCGTGAAAATAACACTTCTATGATACATTCCCTTCTGTTTTCAACATCTGGATGGGCGCGAGAAACCAATCCTTCGTGTTTATTTTTTGAATTGAATGTCTAAGCCTGCGGTCTTGCCTTTGCCCAATCCCACATACCGGCCGTGGTCCGTGGTGAACGGATGGACGTGTGAGCGAGCGGTGTCGATACCCCCCCACTTCACAACAACAAACAAATAGGGTTTGAGCGAGCGGTCGATACCCCCCACTTCACAACAGCAACAAATAGGGTTAAGTGTATTTTGGGACTTTCGTTTGAAAGGCAATCAAGGTCCTAGTTGTTTCAACTCTGATCGTACAACTCCAAATAGTGCTATTCATTTTTAATGTTAATATGTAAAATAATTTGATCTTGCATGACTAAATGAGACACCTTATGATTGATTTAACATTCTCTAATGAAAATACATTTAAGTATATCTTAACAGAACATTTGAATCTGCACCTCTTCTATATGTTGCCACAAAAAATTAACCAAAACAACCAAATTTTAACTCAAAAAGGCTCGTGACACAGTTTAACTAACCCAAGCGCTCGAATGCAATCAAGTGGAAGCTCTGAGCTGGTCTTGCTTTAATCGTACAAGTGTCACTGAGGTGTCAGATAATATCGGCAGAGCATTATTTATGGTTTATTAACGGAAAGCTCAACAGTAAGTGAGTAAGCTGAATTTTAAATCATACAATAATAATAATGTGTCTTTCACAGTATTGCCTGTTAAGTTTTCTGGCCATTATTATAAAATATATTCAACTTAGTACATGATGCAATGCACTATTTATACTGTTTTTAATTTACAGCTGCATCTTAAATAGGTCTTGCAAGACCTTCCGTTGAAGAGGCAAGACAACGAGGACAAAATATTAGTACCGAATCTTTTGTTGCTACTATTTTTTAAAAAATATTAGAATTGTTTTGTTTTTTTTAACTGAGGGGTCATGGTATGATTTAAATTTGACACACTAACATTCTAATTGGACTTGCACTTTTATCCTTTTCTAACCTTACCTGGTTGACTGCTCTATTGTTTTTGTTTATGTTACCGACCAAACACCAAACACTTACTTGTTATGCGTAAGCTATGTACTTTTTTTCTACCTACCTTATGAATTTTTTTACGGCTACGACGATGACAGTAAACAGAACCCAACTTGTTCACTATTTATCTGCAAATGTGTACAATTTAAATTGTTCATAAGTTGGGGACTTTTTTTTACTTCACGGCATATGAATTATTTTTGCTGACCCCCGTCCGGCTCCCGTTCCGGTGCCAAAAAGTACACAATTGCGTACAATTTTGTACGCAATTATGAACACCTCAGATATACATAGCTTATGAAGAAAATAAAAGTTCATAAGCTTTTAGTGTGTTATAATTGTGACATTTTTACTCTACGTTAAAACCGTGGGTGCTACAGTACCGAACGTTGCGTTGCTGAATTGCTCCATTGCGCTTCGAAAAAAATTTACAAATCACAAATTTTGAACGTAGATTATGTATGTTGACAGTTGTACGTACCTACGCACAAAACAGTACATTGCCAGTCAGTGCCCGACGCAAAATGATTTGTTCGCTTTCTGTGTGGTTTCTGCTCGCGAACAGGGGGACTTCAGTACGCTTTTAAGTCGCTCGCGGTTCGTCGGCAATAATCTTTTGGCCCGAAGAGCCCCGAGGCTGGCCGAGGAGGGACCCCGGTATCGGACACGGTCCCCTTACCGGCGAACTCGTGGTCTAGTGGTCAAGGCGACGGGTTCCTAACTCAGAAGTCCGAGGTTCGAGTCCCAGCAAAGGTAAAGTACTTTCCAATTAAATGTCATTAAATAAAATTACTACGGTGAAATAGAGGGAGGGGGCAGGGGGGAACAGGGAATATTTTCCATTTTGTGCTATCGATGCGATCGGCAAACCCTCATAGCCACAAAGAAACGATCATACGCCTTTCCCTTACCCCGATCCCAAGGCCTGTTCCAGCTATCGCCGCCCCCCCCCCAACCATCGCCGCTCCAGAACCACTTCTCAACCACCGTTTTCCAAGACCCCCGACCATAGCCCCCCCACCGTCCCGTCGCGCCACACCGTCCCATAGCTTCGTCTACTCCCGCCATCCGACCCCCCTATCCCACCCTGTACATCTCCTACCCCCGGGTACTGCCCTACCCGCACCCCTTACCCATGGCGTGCGCCGCACAGTGGGCTGGATCCAGAAAAAGGTGGACATAATTCCTAGACGGCCCCTAACGACTAGTTTTGAACTTTTTTTGTCCCTGAATTGTTCAGAGGGTCCAAGATTACATTTTCCAGCAGTTTTCCAGCATTTGTTTCCATTTTTTCGAAAAAAAAAAGTTGCTAACTTTTTGAAAAAATATTTTTTTTGCCCAAAAATTTTTACAAATTAAAGAAATAAGCTTAGAAGTTTGTTTTGTACTCGAAATGCGAAGGAATTCCTTGCCCCGACAATAAAAGAAGTCATATTGTCAGTCGCCTGCCGTACAGTCTGGGGGACCCAGTGCGCACCTCTCCAAGTCGATTATTTCGGAAGAATTCGCCTTATATGGATAATTCAGCATGAGAAACAACATCATGTACTTATTTTCTATTAATTTTAGCCGGCCCGATTGTCGCTTTTGCCTTAAAACTCAATAATAACGATATTTATGGTGGGGTACCATAACCTCTAAAGCGCATTACGTTTTCACTGATCATAGCCAATGTTGCGGATTGTAGCGGCTGTTCGCAGTCGGAATCTCTTCGCAAATGTTCGACCTTTCTCCTGATATGCCTCAAACAACGGAAATCCACGGAAATCGTTTTAAAACTCAATTGATAGGTGGCACTCCCCGAGCGACTCTTCACACGACAGGCTTCCAGAAAACGTTAGGATACATTATTAATATCTCCCGAATCTGGATGGGACTCTATATATTTTGAAAGACAAAGGTTCGAACTATTTCAGAGAAATGTTGATTGTGGGATCTGGGACCCAGGTAAAGAGCTATCGCTTTGCTAAATCATGTAAGTTACGGTGACCCGCGCGCGCATTTTCTTGGCGGCAGATATGCAAACTTTGCGGGCTCAGAAAAACCGTTCTAGGACACGTAGAGATATAAGGCGACCTGTTTTAGATAGTTTGAACATTCTAGAATTAGGTTTTGCAAAGAAAATGCGAGGGCCAGGGATCTCGAAAATCGATTAATGTCCACCTTTTTCTGGATCCAGCCCACTGTGGCACTCCGGGCGTGTCACTTCTTTATTTTGGATTTTTTTTTCAGGTTTGAAGCGAATGTCCTTAACGCCTCCCATAACTTTGATCAACTCTTTTCCACAACTGCGGTCGTTCAGCATCCATGAGTTTGGTGATGAGAAACACATCAGTGTTCAAAGAATCTTTACAAAGTCACCTGTTCTCAAGAAGCTCGAGAAACTAAGTTTAGGAATGGGCTACCATGGTCATCGAGGACTATTACAGGTAGGCCTATAACTTTATGCTTAAACCCGAGGAGGAATTTGAGCCCTGACTGTCGCGATGATTCAACAGAGTCCCTCATTTTGATGTCTTTCTGAATTCGAATAGGTTACTCTTGCTGCTTCTATTCTAGTCGCAATCATATTATGCAACCTGTAAATGCCCCTAGTAATCCCGAAGTTATTCGCCCTATGAGTTAAGTGTCGGAGGAATGACGAACACACAGGTCAACAAACAATATAAATTGAGGTAGCCACTCACTTAACATACAGTGTGATAATCCTAAACGTTGCTCAAAGTAACAGACACGTAGCCGTCGCAGTGGTAAAAACCCGGCTGCGACGGAGCCACCTCAGTCCAGGGCAAGGACGCCGGCTGAGCGGAATGATAGAAGGTAGACAGTGTGGTAGTGGTCCGGAGAGTAGTTGACCGCTATCCCGCACAGCGCTCCCAGAGCTGTCCCCGTAGCCGAATGGTCAAGGCTGCGGCGTTCTAAGGCACAGGTCTAGGGTTCGAATCCCGGTCGGGTGGAAAGGAACAGTGTGTTTTCAGTGAAGTAGAGTACAAGTCAGGCCAAGAATACAATTTTCTGAAATGTAGTAGAAAACGAGCATTTTATTATTCTACCTACAATCTTACGGTATTCTTCGAACAAGAATACATAGTTTAAGTATATTTTATACTACTGACAAGTATAATTAGGCTTGTCACGTATAGCATAGTATTTTTATGTTTACAGAATTCTCATTTACTTGCTTAAGAATATTGTTTTGTGCGTGCGTTTAGGTGCACCCTGTAAGTCCTTCCTATCCTTCTCTCTCGCACTTTGGTGCGCGGGCAGCTAGCCGAGGTGGTCGAGGGTCCTCTACTCCCAAAATAGGTGTACGAGTTGAAACGAGTTGCACGCGAGTATAACGCAAGTTTGGCACGAGTTTTCGCGAATTTTACCGATATAGGCGCGTGTGCGTGTATTTGCGACTTTCGCGCGAGTTTTCGTGAGTAAGACGTGAGTTGGGCGCGTGCAAGCCAATGAAAACCTTAATACACTTTTTTTTATTTTGTTGAACATTCGTCTCCTTTGAAAGACAAAACAAGAACGAAATTGATTTGAAAAAGATACGACAGAGATACGAAATTTCGATGAAATAACTGTCAATTGACGACAGAAAGTTCGTCTGGTCTCGGATCTCTCGCCAACTCATCCGTCTTCTGTCGCGTACTCGTCGTCCAGTGCGCTTTAAAGCAACGAAACGGAGACGAAACATACTGCAAATTGTGATACCAGCAAGCCACTTTGCACACTTGTTCCTAACACCCAAATGGTCGATTTGGCCCGTAGCACCTATCTGATTTTTGCTGCGGGGGTAGGTTTTTCGGGGGTAGTATGAGAAAACTACCCCCACAAGTCGACGCCACTAATATTGGCCTACAGGACTCATCCGGGGTCCGGTTCCGACTAAATCAGACCCAAGAAACTCAAAAATGCAAGAAAAAAAATTCTCCAGCCAAAACTACTACAAATTTTGGGCCATTCTATGAGAAATTTCACCGAAATGAGTACATTTTGTAAATTAACGGTTCAGGGCATGCTGGGTATCGATTCTATGGTTTTGAGGGTAAACAAACCACTAGGGATGGTTGAAATATCGGTGGGGTACCTTTTTCATGGCGCATGTAAAGTGGGGTGTAGTTAGGAGTCGTGTTAAAACCACCCCCAAATTTCGATGACGCTCACACCGACCTTCATGCGTTATGTGAGGGTAGATTCCGACTAAATCAGACCTGAGGAACTCGAAAATGCAAGGAAAAAAACTCCCCAGCAAAAATTAGAACTGATTTTGGGTCATTTTAGTAGAAATTTTGTCGAAATTGGGTGATTTGGCGAGTTGATGGTTCCGGACAAGTTCAGTATCGATTCTATGGTTTTGATGGTATACAAATCTCTAGGAAATGTTTAAAATAATGGTGGGGTACCTTTTTCACGCTTTAGCTATCGTAGAGTTCACTTTTTCAAGCTACATATAATCATCGACGTTGGTAATACTGAGCTAACGGCTTGATCTTCGAGTCGGAACCACACATAGAGAACCTTCGGACCAGCCCCTAATTCGGATCAATGAGACCTACTCGCTCCCTAAAATGAATCAGTTCTAATTTTTTTGGTAAAAAGTCATGTTGTTTTGTACCAGAAACAATACCCTCGCTTCGTCTTGACACGGTCCGAGCGCCCTTTGCAGCCGAGTTGAACATCGTTTAAGTGTTTGTAAGTGCTGTTCTGTGTATTTGCTAGTTTCACTACATTTTACGTCGATTTAGTCATTAATATCCTTATATAATCTCTATCTCTCACAATAGGCATTCCAGCTGGTCGAGAATATGACGTGTACTCGCGTTTGACACTTATTCTAATAATTAACTACTGCCAAGTATGTTGCTGGTCAGTCACTTTATTATTAGTTTCATTTGATCCGAATTAGGTGCACATGCTTATTTCGGATCAGGCTATAATTCAAAGAGCCCTTGGACTGGGGACCAAAATCTTGTTTGCTTCTAGAGGCGACTACTGCCAGTTTACAAGACGGCAACATCACCATCTTGATCCAAAGCTGATCCGAAATAGGTTCATATGTCCCTATTGCGGGTCAAAATCACGACCATGCTCAAACTGCCATATCTCCGAAACGAGTGCAGTTACGGGCACAAAAAGAAATTGCGTTCTGTTAAGGAAGATATAACCATTGTGCGTACCCACGTGATTGTTCTAAAACCTGTGGGCTTAGGTATAGGACGGAAATACAAAAATCTGATCCGAAATAGGTTCAGTGGCTCTAATGCATAACTTTCAACGCGTTGCGCTATCGGAAGATATAGTCCGATTTCAAAATATTTGTTACTCTGAATTCCTCATCTAAAAAGGCAACTTTTCCGCACTAGCTGCATTTCAATATCTAAGATCCCTTTTTGTTACGCTACCCTCTAATAGGTGTGGTTCCGACTCGAAAATCAAGACGTTAGCTCAGTGCTCAGTATTATGAAAGTCGATGTTTAGATGTAGTTTAAAAAAGTGAACTCTACGATAGCTTAAGAGTAAAAAAAGGTACCTCACCTTTATTTTAAACATTCTTAGCGATTTGTATACCATCAAAACCTTAAAATCGATACTGAACTTGCCCACCCACAAAGTCGCCCAATTTCGACAAAATTTCTACTAAATGGACCCAAAATCAGTTCTAAATTTTGTTGGAGAGTTTGTTTCCCTTCCATTTTCGAGTTCTACAGGTCTGAATTAGTCGAAATCCGCCCTCACATAACGCATGTAGGTCGGTGTGAGCGTCATCGTAATTTGGGGGTGGTTTTAACACGACTCCTAACCTCACCCCACTTTACATGCGCCATGAAAAAAGTACCCCACCGACATTTAAACCATCCCTAGAGGTTTGTACACCCTCAAAACCATAGAATCGATACCCAGCATGCCCTAAACTGTTAATTTACGAAATATACTCATTTCGGTGAAATTTCTCATAAAATGGCCCAAAATTTGTAGTAGTTTTGGCTGGAGAATTTTTTTTATTGCATCTTTGAGTTTCTTGGGTCTGATTTAGTCGGAACCGGACCCCGGATGAGTCCTGTAGGCCAATATTAGTGGCGTCGATTTGTGGGGGTAGTTTTCTCATACTACCCCCGTAAAACCTACCCCCGCAGCAAAAATCAGATAGGTGCTACGGGCCAAATCGACCATTTGGGTGTTAGGAACAAGTGTGCAAAGTGGCTTGCTGGTATCACAATTTGCAGTATGGTTTGGTGTACCGCTAGTACTAGTGGTATTTGATTTTTTAAAAAGTCAATTTTTGAGCTAGAGTGCTCATCTTCGAACTCGTCCTGTCTTTTTATGATACAAAACGACCCTGAAATTCCCAGATCGCTATCTCAATTCCTTCTCGAGTTATCGTGCGGACAGACAGACAAACAAACAAACAAACAAACAAACAAACAGAATGAAACTTTTCCGGTCAGTGGAGTAATGGGCTTCGCTAATCGCTCAGCCAATATTTCGATATTTGTTTTAGTAAGTCAATGAGTATTTTAAACCTCACACTTCGGTTCGGCACACAGCGTACGCACCGCACACGCATACGCAGGCCAAGGCCGCTTCGGCGCTGGCCGCGGCAAGGAGGAGTGAGGAGGATAGGATGGAGGGAGGACCGACGGGGACACGGGACGCGCTGAGTACGGAAACTCGTACGGGCTGGGTGCATGAGACGGGGCTCCACACATGGCGCGGTATGGATCAGACGAGTCTACGGACGGGCGCGCAACGGAGCTGTGCGGACTACGTACGGACTGGAGACGGACTCCGACGGGCTCTCTAGTCGGCCCGGCTTCGGGGAGCTTGCGTAGTTCATAATGGCAACTTCGGCAGATCTATCCCGATCGATAAGAACGTAAGCGAAGTTGGCCAACCAGTTGGCCAACCAACCCATCCAACCTTACATGGAATCGACTTTCGACATTTATTTTTATTTTTTTAAGCACAGATAAAGAAAACAAGCAGGCCCGCCCTTCCGCCAAACGGAGTTGCCAGCTCCGCTTTGCTCCGCCGGCAACTCCGTTCGGCAGGGGCCGGGCCTGCTTGGCCTGCCGGCGGCGATGGTCGGGCCTGCGGCCCGACCATTTTATTTACGCGATTTGTTGAAGAACATATTAAAATGATCGCGGGCCTTCGGCCAGCCTAAACCCGTTGTCTCAAAATTTGCCCCTTAAAAATGAGAAAGGAATGTAACGGTGATGCACCGTGACTCATAAAAAAAATATTTTTTTTTGGACCTAATTTTGTTCCTTTGATACCCCAAATCTCACCCTTAGGGGTGGTTGCCAGGATTTGCCGTAGGCGTTTCGTTCTCTAGGAGTGACCCTTAAGATACCCTGAAAATTTCAAGTCTCTAGCACATCTCCTTCTAGTGGAACAGACAGACACACAGACAGACAGACACGACACAACGCTTCAAACAGCATCCCAGGCGACTTTAGAGGCTGAGACCTTTTTTGCCTCGTGTACCACGGGTACCGTGGCGGTCCAAAAGTGTTCTCTGGCACCCCGACAATGCTACCAACACACCGGAAGTCGACATTTGAGCCCAGGAAAAAAGGTCTCAGGGCTCAAAGTCAGCCGAAAGCGTATCTCAGCCGTGATCTCGGCTGCTTTGGAGGCTGAGACCTTTTTTGCCTTGGGTGCCACGGGTACGCCGTCTGTTCAAAAGTGTTCTTCGGCAACCCGACAATGCTACCAACACACCGGAAGTCGAGATTTGAACCCAGGAAAAAAGGTCTCAGGGCTCAAAGTCAGCCGAAAGCGTATCTACGCCGTGATCTGGGCTGACTTTGGAGGCTGAGACCTTTTTTGCCTCGGGTGCCACGGGTACCCCGTCTGTTCGAAAGTGTTCTTCGCAACCCCGACATGCTACCAACACACCGGAAGTCGAGATTTGAGCCCAGGAAAAAAGGTCTCAGGGCTCAAAGTCAGCCGAAAGCGTATCTACGCCGTGATTTGGCTGACTTTGGAGGCTGAGACCTTTTTTGCCTCGGGTGCCACGGGTACCCGGTCTGTTTGAAAGTGTTTTTTAGCAACCCGCTAACTATACCAACACACCGGAAGGCGAGATTTGAGCCCAGGAAAAAAGGTCCAGGTGTCGCCGAAGAGAGTCACTTTTGGTTTTGTGCTCCTGAGATAAAAATTAAAAAGTAGTTGACATTTACGAGTGATTTGCTTTGAAAGTAAATGTGCTTCGTCAAATGACAATTAGTTCAAACAGTGTAATAAAAAAAATGATCAGGGACGCATGGACAGCCCTGTACTGTTTTAACACATTGCATATTTGCCCCCCAAAAAAATTGTCTTTTGTTTTAAGATTTCGACGTGCCGTGGCCCGCAGTCACTCTGCGTCGATAGCTGCCAGCAGCTTGAATTACCCTGACGAGTATACAAGCTCCACTTGACGGAATTTGGCACTATCATATGTTGCGCTCGCATAGGGCCACGGCTGCAGCGCCCACCGCTAATGCGACCGTAAGTATAAAGCAGCATTAGGGAATCTAAGAACAATCCAGATCGAAGGGATGTACTTTTCCATGTACTTTCCGTACTCATACTCCCGATCTAATGGGTTTTTGTTTTAAAAGGGGAGTGACGTGCAGAAGAGCGAACTGTCACAAGCGCGACCCGTCGTGAGCGCGAATGCCGCAAGCGCGACCCGGCGCAAGCGCGAACGCCGCAAGAGCGAACGACCGCAAGCGCGAAGTGTCGGAAGCGCGACCCGCCACAAGAGCGACCCTCGCGAGGCGCAGCTTACGCGCAAGCGGCTTTAGGCTTCCCAGAAAAGAATAGTGCACCTCAATAGAGCTAATAGAGATCCATAATGGCTCCCCTCCAGCTTCGGTACGACTTCGAGACGACTTCGGCACCCGCGAGATCTCACCAGTCCTCGCGAGTCCTCGCGATTGTGTCCGCGAGGAAATTCGCGAAAGGACACCGCGAACCCCCGCGAAAGGAACCGCGATCACTGAAGGACACCCGTTAACATACCCGTGATACTTAGAATGGGGCACCCGCGACAGGAGACTCACGGCTCGCGACCGCGACTCGCGATCCTACTCCATCCCCCAGCCACAGGTGCCGAAAGTCGAAGCGAAGCCATTGGACCTCTATTAGCCCTTTTGAGCAGCACTAGTCTTTTGCTGGGAAGACTATTGCCACAGCAAGACGGGCGAGATCGAGGCGTAGGTCGAGAGGGTCTCGCAGTCATGTATGAGGGATTCGGAGGAACTGTGCAGGGACATTCATGTTATGAACGTTTTACCAATACAAGTACAGGTAACATAGACAGCAAACCGATGTCGAGGCTGGTCACTGTTTAGCAGCAGCAGAACATAATCAACGGCCAGACTTCTTCCGAATCCCTCATACACGACTGCGAGACCCTCTCGACCTACGCGTCGATCTTGCCCGTCTAGCCGTGGCAAGCCGCTTGCGCGTAGGCTGCGCCTCGCGAGGGTCGCTCTTGTGGCGGGTCGCTCTTCCGACACTTCGCGCTTGCGGTCGTTCGCTCTTGCCGCGTTCGCGCTTACGCCGGGTCGCGCTTGCGGCATTCGCGCTTACGACGGGTCGCGCTTGTGACAGTTCGCTCTTACGGCGCGCGCCGACACTCTAAATGTAAAAGGACAATTTTGTCCATAGAAATGGAACCGATTCGTGCACATCCAGAAAGGATGCAATTTTGTTCCTAAAACTAGACAAATTGTGTGAGGCTTTACACAATTTTGTCCAATTTAAGGAACAAAATTGCATCCTTTCTGGATGTGCACGAATCGGTTCCATTTCTATGGACAAAATTGTCCTTTTACATTTAGAGTGTCGGCCAAATTCACTAAATTTTTACCGAAATTATCAATATCTCACAAATCTCGACAAATATTACATCCATATTTAACAATATTTAACTGGAAAGAAAAACCAGGGCCGCATTTTCGAAGTTAGTTAAACTCCTGGTTGGGTCCTTACCCTGAATGAGCCGAGGACAGAGCTCACGGACAGCAGCTACGGACATACATGAGGACAATTTGAGGACATGTCCATGGGTATGTCCATGATTGGTCCGATGGCCCCAGGTCCGTGGATTGAAACTTCCCTTGGACTTTGTCCACGATGATTGTCCGTCGTAGCTGTAGCTGTCCGGGATGGTTAAAGGAAATTTTGATGAAATATGCTGCCCGCGATCGTGTCCGTGGGCACTGGTCCGCAGTCATCTGAGATCCTCCTATCCGTAGCTCTGTCCCCCAATGTGGGTCCAAGAACCTATTTGTGGCGTACTGTACGTCCGCAATTCAGTCCACGAGGTTTGTACGCGCCTACAGTCCCGAGCTCTGTCCCGGGATGAATTATAGGAAAATTCCATAAAAAAAAACTGTTGCGTTAAAAATGGTAGCCTTGAGTGACCCGTGATGACATCACGATCGTCGGTTCAAAAATTGGCCGCCCTCCCGCCTCTGGTGGCGATGGTGTACTCCGGGCCGAACCGGACAGGAGGTGTGGGCGGGCCAGAGTGTATTAGTCATGGAAGATGTTGGATAGGACCCACCGCGAGTTGGTGCAATACGTCATATGACAAACAATATAAGGGTTGACTAGATAAAGAACAAGTGTGAACAGCCTAAGTACCCCTTTCTCCACCCACAGATTATACAAATGGACTAGTTAAAAAGACTTACTCACGTACAAATGACTTATTAAAAACTTTGATGTGTCAAAATTCCGAAGCGCCATCTAGTGTCCGAGTGGTTGAACTCATCTCAGTCCGCAAGTGTCCACAAGTGTCCGTGGGTATACTATGACGGTATGCAACTGGTCCGTACGTAAAATTACAGACGAGTCGATGGACAACTCGTGGACATGTCGGCGGACATGGCACGAACGTCATGATGTGCAAGGCAATGGACATATCGATGGACAACTAGCGGGCAGTCCTACGGACCAGTCATGTGGAACGGTCCGTAGACATTTGGTGGTCATAGGTAACGGACAGATCTATGGACAGACGAGCCGTGGTGGACAGCTGTGGACACATGTCATGGACGTTTCAAACGACGGACTGTAGTTATGAATGCAGACTGAACCGAGGACAGGTCATGGACTGGTCCTCGGACAGACTGATGCACACAATACTGGTCCTCGGACAGACTGATGGACACAATAGACACGGTGGACAGTTGGGGACTGCACAAGGACAGCCACGGACATATGCGGACCATTCCACGGACTGTCCATCGGCTCATCAGGGTAGTGGAAAACACGGAACGGCACAGGCCGAGCTTGCTGCGAGACCACGCACACGCAATTCTGCCGGCTGCTATCAAACGGTCAAGTCGAAAGTAGATGAGGTTCGGACCTCAAATGGAAGTACATACCTTGAATATGATTTTGGTCCTGGGGGATCCGAAGTTCGTGCGACGAAGCGCGACCGAGCTCACGGCACCTTTACACTCTCATCCCATTGCTGATTCTTTGCCACCCTTTGTCAGTAGTTATGTTATGCAGCAGGAATACTGACTATAGTTTTCTATCATTAATATGCATTAATTCATTTAAAGCCCGAACCTCATTGACTTTTTTTTTTGTGAAACGACCTAACGCACAGCGTAGCGGCTTTGGCGAAACCATGCATATCCATTTGGGGGTTATTTTTGGGACCTTCCCTGTTGGACAGATGCCGTTTCCCTCAACTGCAAAATATATAGTGATCCCAACATTTTCAGAAAAACAGATGCATGGGTTCGCCAGCACCTCAGAACTGTTCGAGGTTACGCCAGCACCGAAAACAGTGACAAATAGTTGAAGGTTTTACTAGAAAATTTGCGTTGACGAGAAGATGTGCATGTCTTGCAAGATAACATTTTAAAACGTGTCCTCTGACAAATTTGTATAAACCACTAGGAAAATTGATCCAGCGGGACATAAACTTTTGTCACTGATCATGATTCAAAATTGCATCTTCCAAGAAGTGCAAGTAAATCTTGCAGTGGGCCATTTCAGTTACGGTGGCAAGAAGAAGAAAAGAATAACCAAAACAGGAAACAGTTGGGCAAAGTGCGAAGACTCGATGGAGGGTGGGGGGGGTGGGGGGGGGGGGGGGGATTCAGAAATGCAGCGCTTTCCCGGTTTGTTATTCTTTTCTTCTTTTTATTACCTAACCTGATATGGTATTTTGGTAAACTGTTGCCTATTATCAGTGCATATGTACTTGGCCGATGTTGTAATTTCCGAGGGGTCCTCCACTCTCCAAGTGGGTGTACAACGAGTTGCGTGAGTGTCCGCGAGTATTCGAGAGTATTAGCGAGTATCCGCGAGTTTATGCGAGTAATGGCGAGTATCCGCGAGTATTAGGCGAGTATTCTCCAATTTTTTCGCGAGTTTTCGCGAATTTTTCGCGAGTTTTTCGAGTTGTCGCGAGTATCTTGCGAGTATTTTTCCTCGTGTACAACGAGTTGGCGAGTGGGGGACCCCTCGGTATTCTCAAGAGACTAATATATTTTCGCATCTTGTTTTCTTCCAGGAATAACTGATACAAGCATACAAGGTCACAACACAAACCCCAGGGTCCTGTGTTTTTCCAATGTGTTTGTTTACAATTGAGTTTATTAAAAATAAAGAGCCTTTGCACTGGAAACAAGACTTCCTCATTATGTTCCTCACACTGTTTCAGTTCTAAGTAAAAGTTCCTGCAAAAAATTCTTCTTGAATACTTTATTTTATTTAAAATTTTAATCATTCTATGCCCAAAAATCCGGAATAATAACGTAAAAATAGCGTTTAAATAGCAAAAACCTGCAAAAGAAACACTTTTTATGGTATGCGGGTTGCCTGCCTACACATCTCTGGAACCTCTTGTGATCCGAAAATTTCTGTTTTTATCTAAAGGTTAAGTACTAAACGCCCCAGACAAAAACAAAACCGGTATTTCACGCAATAAAGGCGAGAAAAATGCCAAGGGATCAAAAAAGGGTCAAAATTCTAGGTAATCGGGTTTGTTCATTGGCCCCTTCCGGGCGCATGTCAGCTTTGTCCCGCCCTCCGCCATGTCCGCGCATCTGAGTGTACCGGGTGATTCAGACAGACGCAGGTGCGGGCGGGGTTTGCCCTATCCCTCGACTTCGCGGCGGGGCGCACGCGGGGGGGAATG
>JAGKQH010000058.1:0-18393 GCA_018691285.1 Cucurbita argyrosperma subsp. sororia | reverse complement strand
AACGATTTGGCCCGATGGGGCATCCGCTCCGACCGTGCAGACACCTACTATGGCCAATTTTAGTCCAATATTTCAGAAATTTGTCTTAAACCCTTAAACGTATATTTCTCAGCACTCCGCGGACCGATTGGGATGCTCGAGGTGTCGTTTCCGGTCAATTCAGATGCGCTGATCACGATGCCGTTTTCAGATTTTCGATATCTCATTTAGTTCTTGAGATATTTGACTTTAAGATTTAAGTTTCTATTTCAAGAAAAGGTACAAATTTGTTCTGCGTCACTTTTCACCCACTCCTGTCCGAAATAACGCAAAACGTTCTTTTATATTCGTTGTAGCCCTTTTTGTAAGGAAGAGAATGCAAAAACTTCGAAGTCTGTACTCCAAATAGTTTCCCCGCTATGGCGTTTGGAAGGTGGCGCCTCGCGTCAACGCCACCCCCCCCCCCCATTAAATGGGCTCTTAATTACCCTCACCCCGGTCAACGCCACCCTCCCCTCCGGTCAACCCTCCCCCTCTATCTCTCCCCGCCGGTCACCCTCCGATCAGCGCGACCCCTGGTCAACGCGACCCTCTTTTTATGCCTCTCCCTCCCCCCGCTCTGCATCGGCACCTGGCCGTGTGGGGCTTGCGACCCAACATGCTGCATTAGGGGGAGGGAAAGGAAAGGAGAAAGGAAAGGAGAGGAAAGGGGTAGAGGCAAGGGTAAAAAAGGAGAAAAGTGTTTAAGCGCTTATAGTACACCGTGTTGTAGGCGTTGCCTCCTTATGCAGGCGGTGAACAGACACTTTGGTGGGGTGAGTTTCAACCCCTCGATTTTCGCCCGGTAATATTCTTCCGTCTTACCGGGTTGAGCGGTTTTTAGTAGGGTCTTCATGAGGAGGTCTTTGTTCTCACAGAGAGTTCTCCAAGACGTTTTTCCTAGGTATAGCTTTTGTATTTCAGGGTAGAGATTTCCCATCTCCGTAAAGACATCGTCTCGCTCAAGGATGTGTTTGTTTCTCAACAATTTAAAATAGAGCATGAAATTGGTGAGGCTCTCTATTCTTTTGGCGTGCGGTCTGTAGCGCCCCTTAAGATGGTGGGTGACGGGTTTGCCTGCTATGCGACAGTAAGTCAGTGTGAGTAGGGAGCGTCCCTTTTTGTAAAACTCTACGGACGGCTCCCCCATGGTCGTGCCGGGTCACGACCAGCTGCTTACCGGTGGCGTGGTTCAGCGTGAGCCGCAAGACTTCCATGGTCGTTCGCTTCGACGTGTCGCGTCTCAGGCTCGTGTCTGGAGATCGGCGCACACGCGTGTGCGGCTCGACACGGCACGGGCTGTGTAAGGGGGTGGAGGGGGTGCGTGGATGTTCGCACACGCGTGTGCGGCGGGCCACGCCACGACCCCCACACACCAGTGTTCACTGTGTATTTTTTTTATGCATAAATGGGAGGGTGCGGTAGGGAAAGAAGGAGTCATCCGTTGTATTATTTATTTATTTATTTATTTATTTATTTTTTATTTATTATTTATTTATTTATTTATTTATTTCGAGTACAGGATTTTGATCCAGGAGAGACATGCGTTTGTGAGTGTCGAAACACAACATCATATAAATGATGCGAAAAGTTGATGGATGTCTAAGTTAAAATGAAATTCAATTTTGGGGCCTAAGTCGTTTTAAGCGCCCTGCAGTTTTAATTTTCGATGTGAGAAAAACGAGGCTTTCTTGCAGAACCGCCAAGTATATGCTGAAAACGTCTCTTGGACTCGATGGAGCAGAATTCAATCATGGGTTTACACGTGTCTTCAAAATGTGCAAAAATACAGGTGAGTCAATAAACAGCTTGTTTTAGCCCCACATCTTCTTGAACTAATTATATAGGTAATGATAATACGCAGGCCGATGCGGGCGCATGAGGGGTGCGCGCGGGCTCGGTTCCCCCTCCCCTGCGGCTCATGTACCGGCTCGCGGCTCGCGGGTTCGGCTCGGGCTCGGTTCCCCCTCACCCTCCTCCCCGCGCGCTCCGACTCGCGGGGTCCGGCGCGGGCTCGGCTCCCTCCCTCCCCTCGGGTCCGGCGCGAGGACGGGTGGCGGTGTGCGGCACGGGCGCGGGTGCGTGCGGGGTCGGGCGCGGGGGTGCGTGCGACGGTCATAGAGAGGTTCGTTGGGGTGGATGTGCGCGCTCTCGTGGCCGTTTTCGGAACGAAAACGAGAATGGCTTTCTCTCTCTTTATAAAATTGCAGCTTCGAGATCTCAGAGAGGGCTGTGCGTCACACGCAGAAAATAGGTGAAGTCCCCCAAGATGCCGTTTGGAGCTTTTGGAGCGTTTTTGGAGCTTTTGGAGCACTTTTTGGAGCTTTTGGAGCGTTTTTGGAGCCTTTGGAGCACTTTTTGGAGCTTTTGGAGCACTTTTTGGAGCTTTTGGAGCAGTATAAAATAGGATTGTAGCTTCTTAAACGTACCAGTCTTTCTGCGGACGTACCCACGCCTGTATCCCTCTCCGTTTAACGAAATGTCGGTCGAAATTGTACAGCTGGCGAGCGGTGGTGAAACACTCCTCTTAGACGGTCAGAAATTTCACTGCCGTCTCAATACACACAACAAAACGTATTGGAAATGTGCACGGAGGAAATGTTTTGCCACGGCTATAACGACCAGCCAAAATGGGCAAGTCCGAGTAGTCAAGGAGACTCCTCATACCCACAATATTTCAAGGAGTTATAATGAAGTGGAGGACTACGTAAGTGATGACGAGCTTGCTGACGATGAGCAAGACATCGAGGAGGATGAGGAACCAGCCAATGACGAACATGACGAGGCTGATGGCGAACCTTTAGACGACGCGTCAGAGACCGAGGAGGAAGCGCAAGACGAAAGCGATGCTACCGATGACGATATTGAGCAGAAGTCAGAGAAGGAGATTGAGTGGGTAGAATGGGTTGAAGGCAGCAGTGACGATGAAAGTGACGCAGAGGAGACTAGTGGAATGGAAGAGGAGAGTGCTGACGATGAAACAGATATTTTTGGAAAGGTTGGAAACGACCCGCATGATGTGTTCGTTGATCATACAACAACCTACAGGAGAGATATACGTTTACTCCGAGAACCAGCGCCTAATATAAGGGGAGCAGTTCTTGAGGACGCACCCAAAGGTCTTATCTGCTTCCTAAACGAAATATGCCTTAATCTTCTTCGCGGATACTTCTCTCTGTCAACATACGAAACACAACTCTTGGAAAATTTTAAAGAGAGCATCCAACTTATGGCTAGCGAACACGATGAATGGCGCGAGAAAAGGCAACTGTTGCATCAACAGTCTACAGACCCTTTTCTATCTGTTCTTCTCAACTTGCTAGCCGCATCTCAATCATTTTGCAAATAAAACACAGAAGTAAACACTTCACATGTCATCTTTGCCTCCTGCAAACTGTTCTAAAAGCTCCGATACCGTGCTTCAAAAATTTCAAAGACTCCAGTAACTTGCTCTTAAAGCTCCAAAAACTGTTTGAAAAGCTCGAACAAGTACCCCAAATAGCCCCTCGGATACTTTTCACTCGTTTTCATCGTATGGCGCGGTTTTGTATAGGCCTCCATTCAGGGGGGATAGAATTTTCCGCAATTTAAGAAAAATTCTAACGAGCGCATCAGCATGCCTCCTGGGCACGCATGGAAATGCTGTACAAGAAGCTTGCAAAAGGGCGCTTTAAACCAGCGCCATTTAACAAAGTATATAGGGATTAATCAACTACGGCATATAGGTTATTTCGTTTTTTTAAATTTATTTTTCTCTTATTCAAGACATAAATACACGCAGAACTCCTCGGCTCCAACAGCTCCAAAAAGTGCTCCAAAAGCTCCAAAAAGTGCTCCAAAAGCTCCAAAAAGTGCTCCAAAAGCTCCAAAAACGCTCCAAAAGCTCCAAACGGCATCTTGGGGGACTTCACCTATTTTCTGCGTGTGACGCACAGCCCTCTCTGAGATCTCGAAGCTGCAATTTTATAAAGAGAGAGAAAGCCATTCTCGTTTTCGTTCCGAAAACGGCCACGAGAGCGCGCACATCCACCCCAACGAACCTCTCTATGACCGTCGCACGCACCCCCGCGCCCGACCCCCGCACGCACCCGCGCCCGTGCCGCACACCGCCACCCGTCCTCGCGCCGGACCCGAGGGGAGGGAGGGAGCCGAGCCCGCGCCGGACCCCGCGAGTCGGAGCGCGCGGGGAGGAGGGTGAGGGGGAACCGAGCCCGAGCCGAACCCGCGAGCCGCGAGCCGGTACATGAGCCGCAGGGGAGGGGGAACCGAGCCCGCGCGCACCCCTCATGCGCCCGCATCGGCCTGCGTATTATCATTACCTATATAATTAGTTCAAGAAGATGTGGGGTAAAACAAGCTGTTTATTGACTCACCTGTATTTTTGCACATTTTGAAGACACGTGTAAACCCATGATTGAATTCTGCTCCATCGAGTCCAAGAGACGTTTTCAGCATATACTTGGCGGTTCTGCAAGAAAGCCTCGTTTTTCTCACATCGAAAATTAAAACTGCAGGGCGCTTAAAACGACTTAGGCCCCAAAATTGAATTTCATTTTAACTTAGACATCCATCAACTTTTCGCATCATTTATATGATGTTGTGTTTCGACACTCACAAACGCATGTCTCTCCTGGATCAAAATCCTGTACTCGAAATAAATAAATAAATAAATAAATAAATAAATAAATAAATAAATAAATAAATAAATAAATAAAAAAATAAATAAATAATACAACGGATGACTCCTCCTTCTTTCCCTACCGCACCCCTCCCATTTTCTGAATAAAAAAAATACACAGTGAAAACACTGGTGTGGTGGGGGTCGTGGGGGGTCGTGGCCCGCCGCACCACGCGTGTGCGAAACATCCACGCCCACACCCCCCACCCCATTACACAGCCCGTGCCGTGTCGAGCCGCACACGCGTGTGCGCCGATGCTCCAGACACGAGCCTGAGGGACAACTCAGCGACACGTCGAAGCGAACGACCATGGAAGTCTTGCGGCTCACGCTGAAAAACCCCCACGCCACCGGTAAGCAGCTGGTCGTACCCGGCACGACCATGGGGGAGCCGTCCGTAGAGTTTTTTTTTTTACAAAAAGGGACGCTCCCTACTCACACTGACTTACTGTCGCATAGCAGGCAAACCCGTCCACCCACCATCTTAAGGGGCGCTACAGACCGCACGCCAAAAAAAAGAATAGAGAGCCTCCTCCCACCAATTTCATGCTCTATTTTAAATTGTTGAGAAACAAACACATCCCTTGAGCGAGACGATGTCTTTACGGAGATGGGGAAATCTCTAACCCTGAAATACAAAAGCTATACCTAGGAAAAAAACGTCTTGGAGAACTCTCTGTGAGAACAAAGACCTCCTCATGAAGACCCTACTAAAAACCGCTCAACCCGGTAAGAAACGGAAGAATATTTACCGGGCGAAAATCGAGGGGTTGAAACTCCACCCCACCAAAGTGTCTGTTCACCGCCTGCATAAGGAGGCAACGCCTACAACACGGTGTACTATAAGCGCTTAAACACTTTTCTCCTTTTTTACCCTTGCCTCTACCCCTTTCCTCTCCTTTCCTTTCTCCTTTCCTTTCCCTCCCCCTAATGCAGCATGTTGGGTCGCAAGCCCCACACGGCCAGGTACCGATGCAGAGCGGGGGGAGGGAGAGAGGCATAAAAATGAGGGTCGCGTTGACCAGGGGTCGCGCTGATCGGAGGGTGACCGGGCGGGAAGAGATAGAGGGGGAGGGTTGACCGGAGGGGAGGGTGGCGCTTGACCGGGGGTGAGGGTAATTAAGAGCCCATTTTAATGGGGGGGAGGGTGTGGAGTCGACCGGTTTGGGGTGAGGGTCAATTAAGAGCCCATTTAATGGGGGGGAGCACGTTTCGTTACACTGTTAAAAATATATTGTAATTTTACAGCTGCACTTTTTACAGGCTTTTGGGAAAAAAACAACCCTATCCGTAAAACACGATTTTGGTTGGCGCTGTAGTTATACGAGGAATGTTGTAATTAACTGACACAGCTGTGAAATAATGCTGGCACTGTAAAATTACAGCAGGGTTGTAAAGTTATCCTGATTTTTACAAATCCACAGGTTTTTTTTTTTTTTTTTTTTCGTGAAAAATTGCTTTGCAAAGTGAAGTCCGGGCTTAAATTTGTAGACAGAATACAAAAACTTCCTCAAATGAAGAGAAACGCATGATAAATGCATGAGACACACCCAAATTATCATGCTGAAACGAAAAAAAAAATATATATCTCCCAAATATTTTTATGACTGATTCTACAACCGACGTTGTAGTCTGACAGGTATGCTGTAATTTTACAGCGCTGCCTTAAAAAACGTAAAAAAAAGTGTCAATGTTTTTTTGGGTTTTATGGCATTTGCTGTAATTTTACAACTGCGCTGTAAAACTCGTTTACGACACTGCCTGCCCCTAAAAATTAGCACAAATAAACATTTTTTTTCCGACGTCAAAACTTTCGTACAGAATTTTTTTTAATCATAATTTTAAAGCCCCCCCCCTCCTGCGCGCAGCCCCCCCCCCCTCCCCCAGGGTTTTATGTGAGAAATCCCTGAAAGTCATCAAAACCCACTGGAGAATACCCGGAGTCGTAATATGCGGCTACCTTGAGCTAAGGCAGGGAAAGAGCCCGCTGTCAGCCACTGCTGGACTCCAGGCCCCTTTCCCCCCCCCCCCCCCGGTCCGGAGTCCTAGGCCACCCAACGGACATTGCCTGCCGGGCAGGTGAGCTGCCGCACACGGGTCGCTCCAGCCAAACAACAGTATCATTCAAGTTAGCTTGTCAACCACATTTTTTTTTTCTTTCTGAAAATGGAATGTTTTTTTGTTTCGTCAGGTCCAGATTTTGTACGTGCCCGTGGAGACTCTCCGGCATCCCGCGCGGCCAGCGTCGGCCAGAAACATCATCCAGCAGTCAGCAACAGCAGCACCAGCAGCAACAGCAGCAGCAAAACCGCAGCCACCAGCAGCAACCGCAGCAACAGCAGCAGCCGTCAGGCAGCAGCAACAGCAGCAGCGGTTCCTGCCGCAGCCTCAGCAGCAGCCCCAGGCCTCGGCGCAGTTCTCGCAGCAGGCCAGCCCACCGCACCAGCCGCGCGCCCAGTCGCACGTGCTGCAGTTCCACCCGCAGAAAACCCAGCGGCCAGTTCAGCCTCTCGCTCAACCCCCCACCAACCCGGTCCAGCAGCAGCCGCCCCCAGTTTACCAGCAGCCACACCAGCAGTGCCAGCAGCAGTTCCCCCAGTAGCAGGGTTCCAGCGACAACCCTTCTTCGGCCAGTCGTTCCGGGACGCGCAGTCGCCGCCCCAGGTTCCAGGCCGCACCACCACCACTTCCAGCAGCTCCCGCAGCAGTTCCAGCAGTTCCACCAGCCGCAGCAGCAAAAAGCCGCAAACAGTTCCCCGCTAGTTCCAGCAAGGCGCCTCACCCGCTTCGCACTGCCGCTCGTCCACGCCCGCACCGCCACTTGCAAACAATCAGTCTTCTCGTTCGTGCAGACAGACGCCTTAGCCCCTCCACGGCGCCCACCCGTTCCCCCCGCGCCCACCCCGCCCGCGCCCCACCAACCGCAGCTTCCTCGCGTCTACATTGAGCCCCGCCGCGCACCACACGACACAAGATCACCGACGTTGCTCCAGCTGCCTCAAGAAACGCCCGCCGCACCATCCCCGTACTCGACAACGTGTCGCCGATTCTCCCCAGGTTAGGGTTCCGAATACTAATGGTCACGAATATTGCGAAGAAGTACGCTGACGGTAACCAGTAAAATAAGCTACTAAAAAGAACGGCGATGTCTTAATTTAAAAAATTACACCGCGTATGCCCGTGAAAAATATTATCTTAAATTTTACAACTCGCCGGCCAGCGTAATCATGCCAGCTTGAGCTGCTCAATAGCGCCTGGTAGGTAGGCAATACTTTGCTAGCACTGCACGGGTGTACTGCGGGGCGGCATACCCCGAGTCTCACAGGCGCCCGGAGCCTTCATTAATTTGCCGCATAAACTTCAGAATATCGAAGCATAATAAAAAGGAGGCCAGCTGTCGTCATAGACTGTTCATTTTTAATCAGTAGCAACTTATTGCCTTTTTGATATACCGTATAAATACTTATTTGCATTGCATCGTAATTGCACATAATGGTATGTTTGTGTTACTTAGATAATGCAATGAAATTTAAAGTTATCTGCAGAATTGCGGTACAATCAGCAGACGTGGAACCCGTCGATCGATTTCTAAAACTTCTTTTCCCCGTTTGTATCAATAAGAGAATGGAAGTTACCGCACTTTTCCCATTTTAACGCCGATGTTTTTATGATATTTCCTAGGTGTTCGTCGGTCCCGCCAACCTGCAGCCCCCCAAGGGCTACGCCAAGTTCTGAGCTGCCCTACTTGTTCGTCCTCTGACCACGAACCGCGTGGAAAAGAGGCACAGGTGAGAGCAAGAGCCTCCAGTTCTTCGTAGCGCCCTCTCTACTTCAACCCACCCGCCGGCTTACTCCAAGATCCTGCTGCCGCCGCCCCACATCGGCTCCGTCGTTGGTCAACTCCAACGTGAGCAGCGCCCAGCAGCAGCAGCTCCAGCAGCAGCTGCAGCAGTCGCCACAGCTGCACGAGAAGGACGCCCCCTTCACCAATACGACGGCTACGCCGCCCGCCTTCCAGTCCACGGCACCTTCAGCCTGCCGTCCGCGATCACCCCCCGGTCAACCCGCGCCTCTGCCCACGCATCGTCCAACTCGCTTGGAACCGCCGGGCCGCCCGTCCCCGACCGGCCTCAGCAGCAGTCCGCCGACCACGTTGCCCTCGTGACCCCCTCTCCCACACCACCCCTCACCGACCGCCAGCACTACCTGCGGCCCGCCGGGCCCCACCGACCGCCGCTGCCAAGCCCTCCACCGCGGCGCCGCACGGCCCAGCACCACGGCCCGCCGCCCGCCGCCACCCCGGCGCCAGCCCGCGCACCACGGAGGCCCGCGCCCGTGTCCAACCGAGAGCTACTCGCCCGCCGTATCCGTGAGGCCCAGCACGCGAGCTCGCGTCCGCGTCGCCTCCGACCAAGGCCCGACCACCATCCTTCCAGAGCCTGCGCGTCGGGGCGGCGGCGCCGGCGGCGGTCGGCCCAACGGCAAAGCGCGGCCGCAAGCGGCTCCGCAACCAGCACCGGCTCAACGCCTGCCGTGCCGAGGACGCCCGTGCGCAGAAGCACCTAGCAGCAGAACATGCTGTCGCCCACCACGGAGGAGGGTTACCCCCGCGCGCTTCTCCCCCGGAGAAACATCAACCGGCTCCAGCAGACCTGCCCAGCTTCCCGACCGAACGGCCCACCTTTTGGTAGCTCGCCCTTCCAGACTGACCGGCCCAGCAGATTCAGAAGCCACGCCCTTCCAGACGGAGCGGACCTTTCCAGAAGACGGACCGGCCCAGCTTCAGGCACCTTCCAGACGAGGCACAGCCCAACTTCAGCGAGCGCCCAGCTTTCAGCACTTTCCCAACTGAGCGGGGCGGGGTGCAAAGGCTTCGGACAGAGCTTCAGCCCCAGCTTTCGGATCCTCACTTGGCAACCCACACCGGGCCCCGCGTTGGACGGCGACGACACCCCGCAACCTAGACGTGCAGCCCGACCAGCATCAACGGCTATCCTCCAGCAAGAGCAGCAGCCCCAGCCCGAGGAAACCGTCGACATCAACCCAGATCCAGTTCCCTGGGCCCAACTCCTCCCTGAGGCTTCCCAGCCAGGCGTTTCTTCTCGACACGCTGGAGGAACGGCAACGGTCCAGTACCAGTACAACCTGCAGCCCACCCCGCAAAGCCACAGACCGCCGGTTACAGCCACAGACGCCCGTCGTTTCCCAGACCGACTCGGCAGGCGGACTTCCCAAGCCCCGCTTTCGTTCGGCGTCCGCGGTCGAAATCAGCCACCACAGCACCCGCAGCAACAGCAGTCAACTAGTCCCTCTCCTGCACCCACGTGCCCGTCGAACTGCAAAAAGGGCCGTGAAAGTAAACCCTCGCACTGCTCTGGAGACACCGGCCACCCACCGTCCTTCAGAGCCAGGATGCTCCCTCCGGACCGGGTAACAAACCTCGCGGTCAGAGTACGCGGTAAGATCAGGAGGACTCGTCCCAGACAGCACTGTCCAGCAAGCCAACAGCAGCAGCACACAGCAAACAGCTAGGCTGAGGAGGAGCAGGTTGCAGCACGAGGCTCAGCCCGAGCAGTTAATCAAGGAGACCAGTCATCGAGCGCACGACCACGTCTACCACCCCCGCCGCCGCCCTCGTCGAGTCTCCTACTTCCAGGGCGTGTGAGCGTGGCGGCGCAAACCGAGGCGGCCCGTCACCACGGTGCAGCAGCAACATCCGCAGGAGGCAGGAGCTCGCCGTCACTAACAACACGCAGCAGGTCTCCGAGGAGCCCATCAGCGAGACGACGCAACCCTCGACCTCGACGACGCGCTCCGGCGATGCGCAAGTACAAGCAGCTTCAACGCGCACCGGAGCTCCCCGCCGACCCTGAGGGGCGGGAGAGGGAGGAGAAGGGGGGGGGACTGGGGGGGGGGGGTGGAGATGGTGGGACAACCCGGGGGGGGAAAAGGGGGAGGGGAAGATGAAAGAGGGAAGGGGGGGGTGGGGTGCGGGAAAAGGGGGCTTGAGGGGGGGGGTGGGGGTGGGCAGGGGGGGTGGGGGGAAGGGGGGGGGGGGGCGGGGGGGAAGGGGGGGGCGGGGGGTGTTGAAAAAACGACGCAGGGGGGGGATGGGGGACAGGGGGGACTGCGCGTCGGCCATACCGAGGGGTGGATAACTCCTGAATTGGGTGTACAAATTTCAAGAATTGAATTTGAATTAGCTTGAATTGGCTTGAATTGAATTTGAATTGGACTGAATTGGTTGAATTGTTTTTGAATTGGTTTGAATTATTGCGATTTTATTTTACTGAATTAGCGTGAATTGACTTGAATTGGCTTGAATTGACTTGAATTGACTTGAATTGAATGTAAATTGTCTTGAATTGGACTGAATTAGTTGAATTATTTTTGAATTCGTTTGAATTAAATTGAATTGGTCTGAATTAGTTTGAATTGGGCAGAATTAGGGGTGTACACTTGGCAGGGGAGTTATCCACCCCTCGATTCTCAAGGAGGGACACCCACAAAAAGGCAAGTCGACCCGACAACTCAAAAAGAAGGTAGGGTGACGCCTCGTGTATCCGAGCCCCTCTCTTAGCTGCGTCAGTTTCTAACACAGCCTTCTTTCGTTACAGTCGGGCAAACGGACGCAGGCGAGGGAACTGGGTACGAGTGCGCGTCAAGAGGCCGAGAGACGGGCTCGCCACCGCCGAGTCTCAGAACGCTGGTTCCTTCCCCGGCAACAGTGTCCTGACCGTGGTGCCACCGTCAGGGGAGAGCAAGGACGCCTTCGAGAAGGGCGTGTCCCCGTCAGCACCCTCGGCACCCTCTGCGGCTGACGTGGAGCTTCCCGCGCCCTCACACGACCGGCGTGTCGTTCTCCGATGACGTGACGTCCCTGGCTGGGAGGAGGAGCCTGAGGCGGGACCGTCGGCCACAACGCCCAAAGATAAGCAGCACCTGAGGCATTTCGGCTGACGTTGTCGACGAGAAGGAGCCGGTCCCGAGCGAGCCCTCCGCCGAGGAGTCGGCATATCCCCGCCGAGCCACTCCGACACGAGCCCGCCACCCCCCCCCCCACCCCCCCCCCCACCCGCCCCCCACCCCCCCACACCCCCCCCCCCCCCCCCCCCCCCCCCCCCCCCCCCCCCCCCCCCCCCCCCCCCCCCCCCCCCCCAGCCCCACCCCCCCACCCCCCCCCCCCCCACCCCCCCCCCCCCCCCCCCCCCCCCCCCCCCCCCCCCCCCCCCAACCCCCCCCCCCCACCACCCCCCCCCCCCCCACCCCCCCCCCCCCCCCCCCCCCCCCCCCCCCCCCCCCCCCCCCCCCCCCCACCCACCCCCCCCCCCCCCCCCCCCCCCCCCCAGCGCACCGCAGTCCAACTCCTCGTCCCCTGCCACCAGCAGCAGCGCGAGCGGCAGCGGAAGACGACGCCGACGGTGCTCAGAAGTATCCACGACCACGGCCCACGCCTGCGGGGGGACTTGGAGGGAGGCCACGACACCGGTGACCACGACCACTACGACGCCGGAGTGTCCAGGGTGAAGGCACTGCTTTAAAGCGACAACAGGAACAGGAGCAGCTGAGTCAAGTTTCCGCAGGCAGCACCACCTCCACCCAAGCGTTCCATGGAGGACTCTGAGATTCTGCTTCAGGAGGGAGGTGCGTTAAGACGAAAGGAAAGGAGGCGAAGGAGCAGCAGCAACAACAAGGATCAAGTTGCCTGCGGAATGAAGCGGAAGGGTCCTTTTGGTATCCGTTTTAGGGGGGGATGAAGAGTCTTAAAAACTAGTACACACAAGCTAAGAGATGGATCTGTGACCCTCAATTTCTATTTCTTTTTCCGATGATGATGACAGTTTGGTGAGAAAAAAGAGAGGGTTCAAGAATTTTGAAACAAATTGTGTCATGTTAAATTCAGCACAGAACCATTTAGCTGTTTTGCAGAAGTCGCGAGTCTCTGCTGTTGCCATCACTCCTTTTAAAAATACCTAGCAAGTTTCTTGTGATTTGTTAAAATGAGCGTTGTTAGGCCAGGAGGTGGAGGTACTTTTAGATCTCCATAGTATACAAAGGCTGTAAGGGGGATTAGAGCCACCCCACGGTAAATGTCTAACGTCATATCATAGGTATGCCTTTTATTTATTGTGGCTTTAATTTGGTATTTCCAAAAATAAATGTAGAAAAAGGCGTCTCTGTGTTCTAGACATTTTTGCTCATGAAAATCTTAGCTAGTAGTGGCATCAAACCCTGGTTAAAGATTTTAGGCATGAACACAAGTGTCTATTTCCTATATCTTTTGTAAATATGCATTTCCTCTTGCCTCATCATGTAACTCTGTTGTTCTTTTCATACATAGTAGATCGGGTTTATATACTGAGAACAAGTTAAACTTTTGATCAATGATTGTCCAATTGGGGAATGCCTTTGCTTTCCCTACCGTGATACAGAGGTCAATTGACTTGGCAATGCTATGACATTTTCAAATGAATGATTTTTAAATTGTATTAGTCATTCTGTCAAAAACTTTCCATCACTTTATGTACCTTATTTGACCTATGTCACAGACAACTGAATAACATAAATTTTCAACCATAACATATTGATACAGTTTTAGATTTATAACAATTACTTTGTGAAGATTACTGTCAAACCACACCAGCTCTTATTTATTTCACTAAAAATAGTAGGCTTAACACATCTTTGTACAATATTAATTGGCTTTTGTAAACAATGCTTAATTTTAATTATTATTTATAAGTAGGTTGTGCTCTAAAAACTGCATTGAGTTTTGTAAAGTGTAGTATATTTTTGAAAGAGATGTAAGAACTCTAGACTGAGAAATAAAATTTAAAATGAGTCCCCTGTATTCTGTCGAGTGGAACTGCAAGTTTGCGAGCCCTAAAATGTGTCACAATCACCTCCGCAATATAAACGTGCCGGGTCGAAGACTCCAATTTTTGAGAATTAACTAAGAACAAACGTGGAGTACGGGGAGTTCATCCAGAATACGTGAATTGCACGCGGAGTATACTCAAAACACTGATGGAAAACACCACTCCTCGTACGAATTTGAGGATTCTGAATACCTTCGTGTGAGCTGCAAAACGCCAACGCTCGTGAAAGAAAACTATAAATAATTATGGATATTCCTAATGTATGTAAAGTAATTAACATTTTAATTCGAAAAATTCAGATGGAAATACGTGTGGAAATTTTAGTCATCTTTTGTTCTTGTGAAGTGCATATAAGAGTTAGATTGATTGGAAGTTGATCGTCAGTTGTTCAGTTGTGCACTGATAAATAACGTGTTCAACTGACTGTGCACATGCAAGTAGTGCTCAACACTATGTTTGCACGCTCTTAAGTGGTTGACAGAATATTTGAATACTTCGACGTGTTCCAAGTTTTGGAGACGCGGGTTCGAGGCGAAGTGCGGTCAGGGAAAAAAAGCGTTCGCATAACATAATAGAAACATTTTGCACGACGCGTGCGCATACTAAAACAACCTTAGATAGCACGACGCGTTTGTATAATCCCGAAACTGTTATGCGCACGCGGATTAACAATTAACGCGTGCGCATAGTAAAACGGTCTCAGATAGCACGACGCGTGTAGTCAACGCTGTTTCTGTTATGCGCACGCGGGTTTTCCAAAAACTCGTGCGAATAAGAATTAGTTATCAAATCGCACGACGCGTGTCCACAAGAGAGTTAAGCGTTATGCGCACGCAGAGTTTTCTGCTTGAGGCGACAAGTCAAGCTCTCGTAGCGCCTGGTGGGTAGGCAACATCTCGCCTGCATTGCATACGTGTACTGCGGAGTGGCCTACCCCGAGCCCTGCAGGCGTCAGGCTCCGGTTCCGAGTGAGAAATGCAATATTGAATTGACGTAGGCAGTCCCTTACCTACGTTGTTGTTGACATGTTGGAAATTTTGATTCCGCGTGCGCATAACAGTTTTAGAGTTATTCAAACGCGTCGTGCAGCTTTTCTATGTTTTACTATACGCACGCGTCGTGCAGAATGTTGCAATTACGTTATTCGAACGCACTTTTTCCCTGAACACACTTCGACTCGAACCCGAACCTCCTAAACACACTTTGAGGGCCAGTCTTCTTGACTCAGCCTCTTTGTCTACCAACCCCCCTTGTTCCACTGGGCGTTTGAATTCCGCGCGTGCACATAACATTAACTCTGTTATGCTCACGCTAATCCGCGTGCCAATAATTTTTTTGCCATTTATGCGCACGACGCGTGCCCATAATATCGGTATGCACGCCTAAGGTTAAGGATGAAATGAGCAAGCCTATCTCTTGAACATTTGGGTACATGGTATGATGAATGGGAAGACAAAAGCTGGGTGTGAAAGCGTTTTAGAATACATCGTCGGCCGACACACAGCCCAAAAGCCAAACCAAGGATACGTGAACTGTTTTGGACTCCCCACATTGTTACTGCTGCTGGTAGATACACAGGAACAAGAGCAAGCTTAAGTGGGTGAGGGCAACCGAGGCAGCAGTTTCATAATACGATCGTCAACAATTTTCAGGCTACTGCACGAACCGAGGGAAACAGGGGACAAACACTATTCGTTACAATTTCGAAATACGGCACGTAATATTTTGTGTCTCCCTGCTGCGACGGATTAAAAAATGAGTCATTACGCCTGAAAGATTCGTTGTGTTTTTTTTTTTTTTTTTTTTTTTGAGCCTTCTGCTGAGGATAAATAGAGTAGCAGTAGCGTAAAACACCAAAATAGAACGTGGAGAGTGGGGTGATGCTTGATTTTCAAGGTCGCTTTATAATATACAAGTCTGGCAAAATTTAGAAAGCAACATTTGGAAATGAAGGAACGCTTCAGCTTGAGGCAAGCATGTAAAACCACCCATGCTGAACTCCGAACGCCAGTAAATGCTTCTTCCATGCCTGTAGAACCTTACACGGTGCCAATATTTCCTTTGATGCGCGCTTTAAACGCGCCATCGATTTGTTGTCACACTTATTGCGCATTCTACGCGCATTAAGGCGCATTTAATGCACTGGTCCTTCACGGGAACGCAGATTATGTTAAATGGTAAATAGATATGACATTATTTTAAGTTACAACTGCTTTTTTATGAAACTGCCTGGCGAACTCCACCCGGGAACCGACTCAACGGGAGAAGGGAAAAAAGAGAAAAGGGGCGAAATGTCGTAGTACACCCCACAAAAAGTATCGCCAACAAAGATGAGAGACAGAAACATATGTACACTACGAGAGTGAGGAGCTGAGGGTCTCTAGGTGGACAGCTACACCCACAGTATTCTTAAAAAAAAATATTAGACGAAATCTGGTTAGTTGAACATTACGAACTATATAACAGCACCGGACGTCTTAAGCGTACTCGATCCCGGACCCGATACTATTCTAAGGTAATAACATCTTTTAACGCACTGAACAATTTGGACCAACACGGACACAGTAATAAACCGTAGTCTGGAAGCTTTTGGAGACTAGTAATCACACATTTTCCCGCATTTGCATTTTGAGCGCTCAAGCATTAAGTTTGGCCTTGAACAGGCAAACTGGGTGAAATGACTTGAGCTACATTTTTCGTTTGGGGCTAAGCGTCCTGCCAGGGGACGGAGAGAAAACCTTGTTTTATTTTCTTTTTTCACTTTCGGTTTCTGGTTTGGGAGGCAGCTATCAAAACAATGTGGATAATCGGACAAAAGCCACAATACACCGGTCTTCCATACGCAATAACATTAATACATGAAATAATAATTCTTCCCACTTGGATAAACTCTTGGCCATCTCTTGCAGTACCATAACATGATACACAACACAACAATATCAACAACGAACAATAAATTTTAACAAGGGTTATCATGGCTGTGTCTTCGTGCGCAATATGCTAAGTTAGAACCAATATGGCAAAAAAACCTCGAATTTAGTTCGGCTGCGAAGCAAGTTCGCCTGTTAGCCCAGCATAAATAATGAATCAACTTTTGTATCAAATTCAGTATATACTATTCACACTTTTCAAGGTTTTCAACAGTTTAATATTTCTATTACCAGCTGTTCTCCACAGAAGTTCCAACAAATGGCCCATACACACTTTTTAACACTATTACAAAAAGACAATCTACAGAAGTATCACAAACTGCAGCCATACATAACATCTCTTCACGTAATAGCAAGCGCTGAATGCCAAAGTCTGATCCAAATGCTAAGCTTAGAATGCCTTAATTGAAGTAAATGATGTGCAGCATCTCGCAATGACCCGAAGTATTCATACCCCTCACTACCGAAAGTGGGACAGAAATAACCACCAAGCCCCGCTGAAGCTAAATATCAATTTTCAATTTTGATAACGTCACCATATCACGGATAAACGCCACTTCTTTGAAAAAAACGCAAAAAAAACAGCAAATAAGTCTGAAATTAAAACCAAATGTGATTTTGTTAACAAAGTTTCGCACCTTTTCGATTCTGCCCAATACTGTAGTTTCTTTGCATTGTGCATCAGTTTAACTTTTCTACGATTTTTTTGGTAACTTATCACAAGAATCGTTTCTCACTCTAATTATCACTAAGTCTTGATATGTGCCCAACGGCTTATAATAATATTGAAAGAGAGAATTCGTTTACAAAACTGTAATGATTAGAACTTATCGTGGGGCAATACTATGCGATACCAAAGGCAATCGCGACGGGCACACGTCACGACAGGAGTATTTACCAAAACAAAAGCTACTTGAAAACACGTTGACTCTCCACTGGTCAAAACAATAATATATATAATAAGTGGCTTGTTTACATGTTTGTAATAGAAACGGTAAATGTACAGGAAAAACATCTTCATTATTATAGTGAAAAAAGTCCTGCAACAGATTCTAACCCGTATCTCTCCCACAGCTGTGTACATCACTTGCGAATGCGGGGAGAGGTCCAGCCCAGCGCGGTGCACTATATACATATGTAACACGTTTATCAACTCATAGCAAATGAAATAAGAGAGATGAGAAAAAATGGGAACAGAGCACGCGGACTGGTATGGGATGTTAAACACGCCGTCTACAGTGGAAACAAACAGCACACAAGAGGCAAGAAAACATTCTTACAATACATACAAGTGGGTGCAGTTGTGGTTTCGCACCTTCATGCAAGTTTATCGTCCCAACACCAGGATGGTCGTACAAGTGAATATAACAACATTTAACAACAATAACATGACAACAATGCAGCTATTACACACAGAATTAAAGTTATTTATTGGCTTTTCTCAGTGTCGGTGCTAGTGACTGACTACGTCCTAGCCCAGTAGAAGACGAATAGAGGACTGTCTGGACGCATTGACCTCAGTAACGTTTTGCCGAGGTAGGCAAATGCATCGCACGAACCTATCAGCGGCACGAAGCATGGAGGCCAGTCTAACAGATAAATAGGTCCAATATCTTCAGGGAACGTGAGTCACATGCAGACGACTGTGATCGTCGAGGACAGCCTCACACAGAAAAAAAAGAATAAGAGCACAAAACGGAGCCGGACCGACTTGCTTCCACAAGCCTCGACCCTCCTCCTAAATAGTATTACAAGTGGTGTAAAATATACGGAAAGTATAAACAGGTTTGGTGGTGCATGGCATACAACCCCAAACACGCAGAGTCAAATTCGGACACAATCACAAAGTCAATTGAAAGGGCTAGAAATGTTTGAAATGTTCAATACT
>JAGKQH010000057.1:0-11996 GCA_018691285.1 Cucurbita argyrosperma subsp. sororia | reverse complement strand
ATAGGCCAGTGAGCACGAACGGGCGGGCGGGCGGCGGGGGCGTCGTTCGGCGGCAGGGCGCGGTGGGTGTAGGCGGGGAAGGGGCGGGGCAAAGGGGCGGGGCGGCGGAAATCAGGAGCATAGTCAGGGTCCCGCGCCCGTGATGAATTGTCTAAAAATCTGCAGAGGCGTGAAATGAGAGCACAGATGGAGTAGAAGTAGAATGTGGAAACCCTACCGCCGTTGTGATCGATTCTGTCTGGTCTGCAGTATTAAGTGCGACTCGTATTACATGAACATGGCTCTTTTTATTTAGACTGATGAGTTGAGCACGCTCGGCGCGGGCGGGGGGATCGAGGTGGGCGGGGGGGAGGCGGAATGAGGGCGGGAGGAGGCGGGAGCGGCGGCGGCGGGCGAGGGCAGGGGCACAAGGGAGGGCCCACGGAGAGCCTTGCAAGCAGCGAAAAAAAGAAGACTCGGCGGAGGCGACTGCTGCTGCTGCTTGTCATGCTTGGAAGATGGACAATTTCTGTGGCACTCATTTATGGGAGGCGCCTCGATCGGACAGGGGCGACAACCGCAGAAACAGCTTCAGCTCCCCGGATCAAAAACGCGGACGAAGGCGTGTTCTTCCAAAATTGATGGGGGGTGCTGCCTGGCGGCCGCCTGAGCGAGCGCGCGCGAGCTTACTTGAACCGCAAAGAACAGACAGAAATATGACACGACGGCGTTGGGGATGGGGCGTTTTGACTCGGCTCGCAAAAGAAGCGGACAGTGGCGGCACCGAGGGCCAGGCGTCGGCGCGCAGAGGCAAGGGAGGGAGCCAGCGACGAGACTCCTCTCCGCGACGAGAAAGCGGAGAGAGAGGAAGCGGCTAGGGAGCAAACGGGGGACGGGAGAGGAGAGGCGAGGAGCGGCCCCATGCGTAGCCATTGTAGAGTCTCCGTCGTTCCGACGGTTACTCCTACTCCCGAGTTATGCAAATAGGTTGCTGCACGGAGCATCCCCGCCCACCGCCCCAACCCCGCACCGGCCCCGACCCGCCCACGATCTACACCTCACCTAATTTGCGCACACCTACGGAACACACCACACCATCCTCCTTCTGCCCCCCTCTCCCCCGTCAACCGATTCATCAGCGTCGCTGAACCCATTCCCAGGCACATCTCATCGTCCGCCTGCTTTTTTTTTAAAACCCCCCCCCCCCCCCCCCCGCTGCGCCAAACTACCGCCGCGCGCACCTCCACCAGCCGGAGTTCACCAGGTGTCACCGTGACTCCGGCTGGCTCTGCTCCGCTTCGCGCCCACGCGCTAGACCACACCGCCCCGCCCCCCCCAGAAAGGCGCCCGGCCGCCCGGCCCCCACGGACGGACAGTCGGGTTCACGGCGCCCCGCTCCGATGTGTCCGAGCAGGGCGCGCGGGACCAGCATCACAAGTAGAGGCAAGTAATCCGCAGCAGGCCGCAGCCGTCCGCCCGTCGCGCCCGACGGCTAGCCGCGGGGAGCGGCGTGCGGCCATAAGAGCGAGTGCATGCCTAATAACCAGGCCGCTAAAAGAATTAACGACAGTTCGCACCCGACAAAAAATATAAGAGAAAAGAGGAGGTAATCTGAGAGGAGCGAGAGAGAGACGAGAGGAGAAGCGTTAACGGAGAGAGAGACTGACAAGATGGGAGAGAGATGAGTGCAGGGGCGAGGGATGCGTGGCGGGGCGCCACCGTGTAGGGTAGTAAATGTGAAGCTGTGAAGGCGTCGCGTGGCCTCGGGGGAGATGAATAGTACTCCACGGGCGCGCTGACTAATCCAGGGAATGTAATGAGGACGACTCCTCACGTTGTAGTGCCTTTGACAGTGTAGATCCCGGGGCGGGGCGTGTGCGGAGGCGGGGCGGGGCTGGGCGCAGGTGCGTCGTGCCCAGCGATAATACGGCCGAGGACGGGGAGATGCAGTTAATTTAAAGGGGGCATGCCTCCCACGACCAAGGCCCACACCGCCCCGCCCGCCCCTGCCCCCGCCGCACCCGCCTCGCCCCCGCCACCACCAAGCCCCGCCCGGGTTCTCACGGAAAGGGGGCTGGAGTCTTTACTGTCTTCCTCGAGGCGTAGCTAAAAGGCAACACACGCTCACAACGCCCACACACACACACACAGCGAGTATGCGTGTCTTGTCACATACGCGTGAGGAAGCAGGGCCGCGGCACGGCCCGAGGGTATCCCTTAATTTCCTTGTCACTACAACCTGCTCCGGCCGGCCGCAGCCGAGCCCCGTCCGCGGGCTTAATTCTACCTTCGCAGTTGTGACATAAGCCTCTTATCAAATTACAGCCCGATGTGAGATCAGGCCGCAAGCGGCTCCGCAGCGATCGCGCCGGTCAGGCCAGAACGGCGGTCGTTAGACGGGCGGGGCTTCGGCTCGTGTGAGCGCCGACACACGTGGACGCCCCGTGGCTGCGCGGTGACTCACCCCCGGCCACCACCGGCACGACACGCATCCAACACCACCACACACACAGCACGCACAAACATAGCGAAATGTCAAAAAGTTTTCACTTTCTCGGCGGAATTTACCGGGTATGGCGGGCTTGCCTCTTACGGCAAGCCACGGGGGCCCCGGACCGAACGCGGCTCGTTACCGCCGACACTTGCTCTGATGCGCGCCGCCCGACCCGGCCTTGTGAAAAATCTGAGTCGCGTTCGCGCGGCGGACGCACCGTAATTGTATTCTGGGGGGGCGGCGCGTGGAGCCGCGGGGCGCCCCGACCCGGCCCCCGACCCGGCCCTCGGCGTGCCCTCACAGCTCGGCCGTCCGCGAGTCATTCGACGGCCACCATCTCCTGGTGCCGGCCCGCCCGGTGGCCGCCCCGGTGGCCGCCCCGGGTGTTGGACGCTTGGTGGCCCCGGCCGAGCACTGGAAACGTCGCGCCCCCCGCACCTGGCGCCGAGCGCCCGCGGACACAGGACGGGCAAGCGCCGCCTCGCGGCCGGCCGCGCGCCGCGTCTAGGGAAGGGGCCAAGCGGGATGTTCAGTTTAAGCATACGCGAGATTCTGCTCAGGAGCGGCATGACGGCGAATGTCCGAGAGGACGCGCGGGTCGCGGCCCGTGTGAAGGTGGAGGGCCGGGTGAGGGGGAGGGCGGGGGGACGAGGAGGGGGGGGGCCGAGCGTGGGGACCTCGTTCGTTGGCGCGTATTCAACATTGTTATTCATTGTCAGCGGGCTACATATGGGCTGCGAATGTTTGTGGAAACGCATGCGAAATAATATTTTGTTTTTGCGGCTACTATTGGTGTGAGGTGAGAAACACTCGTGAGTTCTTAAGTGTGATCCTCAAGAACTCTACTCAAAAAACCAACCGTATAAAGCGACAAGTGCTACTAGAGCTTTTACTTTTAGCCCTATACTAATTCATACAAGAAAATAATGGAGGTTGATGGGGAACAAATCGCGACGCATAAACAATAAGAAACTGCCAAGGAGTAGTTGCAGGTGTTAAAAAATTCAAAGAAGAAGTAAAAAGTGAAAAAAAATCATCCATAAAGTATAAAAGCCAATACAGAAATGTGTGTTACCCAGTGTAGCCGGATGGGTTTAGGCCCGCGAGCACGCGGCCCGCACGTGCACGAGTTTTGGTCCAGTAGTCCCGCGCCAAACGCGGGCGTGTGCCGAGCACGCACGCGCACGGACACGGCACATGCCAGGGGCGTACGTTGAGCGGCGCGCTGCGGCTCTTGCCAGCATCAAGTGCCCGCCCCCTTCATCTCTCCCAGCCCGTAGATCATAAATAAGTAACCGTGTGCGAAGCGAGTGCGCCCCTGCCGCCGGCCCCAGACGGCCCCAGCCGTCCGCCCCGGACCGAACCACACTCGCGCTCCCCGCCCCCAATACGGCCCACAACACGCGCAGCCACAAACGGCACACTCAGAGTGGCCCCGGCATGCTCATTGTGACAAATTCTGTCGAACCCTTTTGGGCGGCTTTGGCGTCGGGGGTTGGGTCCTGGGCCGGGGGGCGCCAGGTCACACACACTCACACTCACTCCCGCGCTGGATCCCCCCGCCCGACCCGGCCCCGCCACGCACACCAAAGACCGCGGGCACCCCCGCTCCCCTCTATTGCTATTCCACTCTACCACGACAACCAAGCGAAGAAGGAAAAAAAATCCATCTCCCTCGACCCCCCCCCCCCCCCCCCCCCCTCTCTCTTTCCGCCTTCAACCCCCCTACAAATTTTCGTTGTCGGGCCTCGGCGGCTCCGGGGGTCACACGTACACCCGAGCGAAAGCGCCGCCACAGCCGCGCACAGCCGCGCACAGCCGCCCGGATCCGGGGCCGCGCCGCCCCCGCGCCGATTTAGCGGGAAGGAAATCTGGTCCGGGAAGCACATGGTACGGCCTGCGGCCGCTGCGCGCCCGCCGCGCCACGCCCCAGCCACCGCACGCTGGCTGGGCAGTTGCTCGGTCCGGGCCGCGCCGGATTTGCAGCCATGTATTTAACCCTGCGCCCCTCCACTCCCCAAGCGCCCAGCGCTCCCCCCGCAGAGCGACTCTTTCATCCCCCTGACAACAAGGAGCGGCTCCGAGCAGCGGCGCGCTGCACGGGCGGGTCGGGGCGTGGAGGGCGGGGCTGCCGCACATTGAGCCATAGGTTTTCCAACTCCTTGTTGTGCCAAATTCACGTTGCCGTTCATTTTGCCCAACCGTCGTTAGTTTGGTTGCCGCAGTCACTTTAATTTCCGTCTTTTGGTAATCGCCGTATTGCCATAGTTCAAGTAGCGGATCCATAGGTCGAGGCTGGAAGCCGCCGGCCCCGCGCGGGCCAGTTGAGGCCCCCGCTCGGGGCCAGGGCGGCCCGCGACACCCAAGTGGCGCCTCACCGAGTCGGCCTCGTTTTAGCTACGCCGCTGGTGGCGGGCTACAAGCGACCGCCGAGGCTTCAGATTTTTAATAAGTCAGGTGTGCAGGGATGGCCCTGCCTTGTTTGTCAGCCCGAGAGTCGGCCCGCACGCGCCACCGGGGCACGGCCAGGTAACCCTGGACCGGAAATGAACAGGTGCGACAAGGCGGCCGCGGCGCCGGCCGCGGTCGGTCGCGCCATCGTGTCCACGAGGCCAAGCCGTGGCCAGAGGAAAATTCGAGCGCGAAAATAAAGGAAAGCCACCCGTCGGGTTGGCCACGGTGCGAATAAGGTCTCGATACCTCTGAAGGGACGGCGCGAGGGCGGGCGGCCCGTGCACCGCTCGACCCCTCCCCTCTCCCATCCCGCCCCATTATGGGGAAACGCGGGAACCTTCGCACTGAGGCTGCCGCACGGGTCCTTCTGACTCGCGTAGAGATACTCGCGGGTTGCTTGTGTTTCCCTAAACCTTAGTACTGATAATTCATTATTATTCAAGTAAACCTGACGGCAAGTGTTACGCAATAAGAGCACCGCGAGTTCCTCCTAACGCGACGCGCACACTGACTTCCCGCAGAGTATTAGAGTATTTGCAGAGCGGTGACCGGTGACCAGAGACTTGGTCGGTTTGGGGCTGAACAGTGGGAGAGGCGGAGGTAGCGGCCGCCGGCCTCTCCCGACCGGCGCACCGGAAGCGCACCGAGCGCCTGAAGGTAGGCAACCCGCGCCCGGGCGCTGGCAACCCGCGTGACAGGCCTCGCTTGTAATGGGGACTCCGAATGGGTTGATTTGTTTCAGTAGTTTCGCGGTAAATAGTTGTTGGAGTTAGCGTGAGTGGTGCACACATTCCTGCTTCCTGTAAGCGGTTCGAACAGATATAATGATGGTATTGGTTCGAGACTGCCAGTCGCCTTAGGATGTAAGTTGTAAGATAAAGTAATTATCTGTAAACGGGTAATCCGGAGACCGGGGCGTAACTGCGCGTTTTAGTCAAGGGCCGTGGTATTGCGCCACGCGCCAGTCAAATCGTTCTCGAAGCTTCGGACGCCCGGCTGGAGGGGCTGCGTTCGCTCAGGGATGGCACCTGTGCGCCATCGCCACCTGTCCCACTGCCCTATGGGCATATACTTGTCTCTGTCGTTGCGTGGGAGTGACGCGGACGCATCCCCTCTGCCGGCGGCCCGGCCCGGATTACCTGGTAATAGACATGTGGCACGGGGGTGCGAAATAAAAGGCACCGCGGCGCCTCGAGGACAAAGGCAGTGTCAGGTCGAGCTCAGTTCACTTCGGATCGGAGTTCAGTTGACTCCGGCTCGACGGCCAGTGAGGTCGAGTTCACATCGGACCGTCGCACCAGCACCCGCACCACGCTGCCCCGAGCGCCCGCCGCCACCACGAGTCCGGACTACGAGAAGGCCCCCCTTCACGTCGTCCGCCTCCTCGCCGCAGCAGCGCCGACGGCCAAGAGTAGTTGCCTAGCGAGTGTCCTCGTGCCGTCCGACTTGACGCACCCCTTTTGCCGTACTGAGATTCTGTGTCAGTTGTGTTATCCTGAGATTGGTGAGTGAGTGAAAATGAAGTGTGCAGTGTCATGAAAACGTTTGAGAAGTCGAAAATATAATTAACTGGATCATGTTGCCCGTCTTTGATTAGTGTTGTGCTGTTGGATCTCTGACTTGCTACCCCCATTATCATCGTAAATATGTAAATGTGCAATCCTTACTGGGCAGTGTTTTGGTCTGAGGCAGGGCTCGGCCAGGGGAGGTCTCCGACCGCCCCTCGCCGGCCCGTCACCGGCGTCAGCCTAGGCCAACGCCGCGGTGGAAGCGCTAACCTTTAACCCTTTCGGCCCCGCTACCCTCCGGGTGATCGGGTCCCGTCAGGCCGAGAGCTAACCGCAGAAACCACGCCTCTAAATCCGAGATAATGACTAGTACGATTGTTGAGCTGGCGCTAGTACTTGTTATCGTACTCGCCTTCATGTTTGGAGCCCCGGGATGGACTCCTCGGGGCGGCCACGGCAGGCCGCCCCCGCGCCGCGGGCCCCGCCAAGCCCCGCGGCGGTTCTTGAGACCGGCCAGCAGTTGGGCCGGACGGCTGAGGCCGCGCCCGAACGGGTGCGCGTGCCTTGGACATTTCACCCGAGCCCGGGCCGCGGCGTTCGGCCGCGACCCGACGAGGCGGGAAACGAAATAAATAACGATTTGCACAACACCCACGATAGGTGGTTTTAACGTGTTTTTTAACAAGGAATCCGAATCAGGTGTCGGATTTTGAATATTTTGACATTTGCTCTCGCCATTGCAGAAAAACGTTTCAAAATTAGCCATTTTCGGCGGTGTAACGAAGGGTGTTCGCAACCCAAACTTCAACTTTTTATTCGTCGAATGCACACTTACTAACTTGGTTTTCAATATTCCGGACCCGAAAATAGTGGGTATGGCCCTAACTTTCACGCTACAGCCCAACGAAAACCACGAAATCGTCGATGTCGATAAAACCAAGGTGTTTCCCAGTGTTTCGGCCCCACTAATTCGGGCTATTCTGAAACACTATCGGGACGTATCGGAGTAGTTTTTGGGACTACTGAAGCCTCTCATTTACATGAAGGCATGGAAAAGTAGGACATTTTGGTTCTTTTAATGGTTTTGCGTACTCAAAAATGTCAAAATCGTCAAAAAACAAAATAAAAAAAATAAAAAATGAATTCTTCCTGTGTCATATCTTAGCTCGTAAATTGCCAGCTGGTCGTCGAGTTTCAGGTCCAACACTTGAACAGTTTCGTACTGAGGGGGGGGGGGGGGGGGGGGGGGATATCAGAGGCTCGTGCCCGCGCCTCGGTACCCTGCGACTCGCTCTTCCTCCTCAGCCACGAAAGGGCGCCCCCGCACAGGCAGCGAGAGAGCGTCTCGCGGCCGTCGCGGGGCTGTGGTGACCAAATTGGACCCAAAGAACTCGAAAATGCAAGAAAAAAATTCTCCGGCCAAAACTAGTACTGATATTAGGCTGTTTCAAAAAAACAAAGGTATGCCAGAACGAGGTTTATATGACAATTCAGGTTACGACAATACACCCTGCACAAGTCCGGGGGCCCTACGATGAGGGGAACCCTAGGCAACTCGGGTGTGAAGTTTCAATACCCGTTTGGGCGCGAACTCGGCCGCCATGTTCTCGAGCGCGCTGAGCGGCGATGCCGCTGCCGGCGAGGGCGCCCCGACGTGTGGGATGGCTACCGTAGGTACTTAGTACATACTATCGCACAAGATGGTCTGCCGACCGCGCGCCCATCCCCTCCGGACATAGGGCCTAACTTCACTCGTTTCGGGGACATTTCGCTCTGGACCGAGTACCGTTCCATATTTTCCAAAACCGACTGCGCCGAAACGTACCGCGGCCCGAGGGCTATCGAGCCCCGCAATGCGAAATTCATAACGTTTTCCTGTCTCATAGCGAAAATGCGAGTGGAAGGGTCCGAGCTGCCGGGCAGCGCGTTCAAGCGGCGCGCGGAAAAAACAAGGCCACCGGCCTGGAGGGAGGCGGTATGGTGCGCTCGCCGCTCTCGGCGCGCGGTCGCCGTGTGCCGCGGTGCAGTGCGCTGTGCTTCGCATGGGAAACAACAAATGGGGGGAAGGGGGAGTTCCCTGTTAAAAATATATTGTACATTTTACAGCTGCACTTTTACAGGCTTTGGGAAAAAAACAACCCTATCACGTAAAACACACGATTTTGGTTGGCGCTGTAAGTTATACGAGGAATGTTGAAACTAACTGACAATAGCTGTGAAATAATGCTGGCACAACTGTAAAATTACAGCAGGGGTTTAAAGTTATCCTGATTTTTACAAATCCACAGGTTTTCGTGGAAAATTGCTTTGCGAAGTGAAGTCCCGGGCTTAAATTGTAGACAGAATACAAAAAACTTTCCTCAAATGAAGAAGACACGCATGATAAATGCATGAGACACACCCAAATATCATGCTGAAACGAAAAAAAAAACATATCTCCCAAATATTTTTATGACTGATTCTACAACCGACGTTGTAGTCTGACAGGTATGCTGTAATTTACAGCGCTGCCTTTAAAAACGTAAAAAAAGGTGTCAATGTTTTTTGGGTTTTATGGCATTTGCTGTAATTTTACAACTGCGCTGTAAAACTCGTTTACGACACTGCCTGCCCCAAAAATTAGCTAAACATTTCCTGTAAATTTACAGAAATTTTTTAACAGTGTGGGGCCTGAACTTGCTCCGAACTTCCCTGCGCGAGCCATGCGAAGCACAGCAGGACAGCGGCACCCTGCCACAGCGCGCCGAGAGCGGCGTGCGGCGAGCGCACTATACCGCCTCCCGCCAGGCCGGTGGCCTTGTTTCCCGCGCGCCGCTTGAACGCGCCGCCCGGCACTCGGACCCTTTCACTCGCATTTCGCTATAAGGACAGGAAGACGTTATGATTTACGAATTGCGGGGCGATCCGCTAGCCCCTCGGGCCGCGGTACGTTTTCGGCGCAGTCGGTTTTGGAAAATTATAGGGAACGGTACTTGGTCCAGCGGCGAAAAATGTCCCCGAAACGAGTAGTTTAGGCCCCTATGTCCGGAGGGGGATGGGGCGCGCGGATCGGCACCATGTTGCGATAGTTAAGGTACATAACCCTAGGTAGTCCATCACACGTCGGGGGCGCCCTCGCCGGCAGCGGCATCGCCGCTCAGCGCGCCCTCGAGAACTCCATGGCGGCCGAGTTCGCGCCCAAAAACGGGTATTGAAACTTCACACGCGAGTTGTGCCTAGGGTTCCCCTTCATCGTAGGGCCACCGGACTTGTGCAGGGGTATTGTCGTAACCTGAATTGTCATATAAACCTCGTCTGGCAAAATCGGTGCCCACAAAACCCTCTAAAATTAAAACAGCCTTACTGTGGCGAGGGGCAACCTCTTTGGTGTTGGGACTGAGGGAGGAAGAGCGAGTCGCAGGGGTATCCCCCCCCCCCCTCATACGGAAATTGTGTAATGTGTTGGACCTAAAACTCGACGACCAGCTGGCAATTTACGAGCTAAGATATAACACAAGAAGAGTTTTTTTTTTTTTTTTTGTTTTTTGGCGATTTTGACATTTTTGAGTACGCAAAACCATTAAAAGAACAAAAATGTCAGACAGTTTCATGCCTTCATGTAAGAGAGAGGCTTGAGTAGTCCCAGAAACTACTCCGATATGTCCCGATAGTGTTTCAGACAAGCCCAAATAAGTGAGGCCGAAACGCTGGGAAACACCGTGGTTTTATCGACATCGACGATTTCGTTGTTTTTCGTTGGGCTGTTGGCGTGGAAGTTAGGGCCATACGTACTATTTTTGGTCCGGAATATTAAAAATCAAGTTGGTGAGTGTGCATTCGACGAATAAAAAGTTGAAGTTTGGGTTGCAAACACCCTTTGTTACACCGCCGAAAATGACTAATTTTGAAACGTTTTTCTGCAATGGCGAGAGCAAATGTCAAAATATTCAAAATCCGACACCTGATTCGGATTCCTTGTTCAAAAAAACACGTTAAAACCACCTATCGTGGGCTTCCTAGGTGCATCAGAGGCCGATGTAACCCTCATTTTAGATATTAGAGCTAAAACTCCAAAAGTTAGGGCTCTCAAACTTCATATGGCCATATCTCCGGAACCGCTTGAGCTACAGCGCAAAGAAAAATATCAAAAAAAATTGTTATTTTCTGCAGGCTATCTCTTTATTTTTTTTGGACAAAGTCGTAGATGGGTGGTTAAGATCCTATAAATGCTAAATGGAACGGCCCCCTATATTATCAGAATAGCTCTTCAAATACCCTTCATGACAAAACTTTGGCCCCATGCGATTCGCTTCGATCTTCCCTTTCAAAAACGCGAAAATATAAATCCGCACGATTTATACACTGTAAATCCGGGGTGTCCAGCAACTGTGCGACGAAAGGTGCCCGACCCTAAAACCTGTGCGACTTTAGTCGCACAGCTGCTGGACACCTTGTAGTTTGGCGCCCTTTCCCTGCAGAGGGGCCCAAGCAGGGGGTGTCCAACAACAGGACACCCTACCTAGGCTTGGCCTGGACCCTTGTGCAGGGAAAAGGGTGCCAAACCAAAGGGTGTCCAGCAGCTGTGCGACGAAAGTCGCACAGGTTTTAGGGTCGGGCACCTTTCGTCGCACAGTTGCTGGACACCCCGATTTGGGGTGGTGCTACTCGATAGTTACTTTTCTACCTTGTGGCTTAAGCGCTTCACCTCCTTGCCACTTAAAATGTCAAAATCCAGCTAAGGAAGGGGGCAATCAAGTGACACTTAATTGCTACTTCAGTTGCACTTTGAAACTTACTTGTTTTCCAGGGGATGGGACGTCACCTGAACTGAATAATAGTGCATTGGACCAGGTTAGTGAACAAGCTGATTACCTCAGGCGACACCCCTCGGGTAAGCCTCAGGTCATGGGCAGTTCACCGAGCGGAAGTGCCTCATTAAGTCAATCACATTAGCCTACGCGCCCGAGGTACCGCGGACGCCGTGGTCGCGGGTCGGTCAGGTTAAGTAAGGCTATGTTTGTACACCGATAGTTTCAGGGGAGGGGCGCCAACGGGCGGCACGAAGGGCTTTCCGCTGGCCCACGACAAGCTTCGACCCACAGTGGATATCGATGTATGTAAGCGAGGGTGGACGAGCGGCGGCTCGACCGGACCGACTCCAAAAAGCGGGGTCGATCCTTTATCTGATGGAGTGATGTGAAGGTGACTCTGAGATCTCGTGTACAACGGATTACTCCGGACTGCCCCAGATTACCTCTGGATTACAACCGGATTGTCTCGAATAACTTAGTGGATTACCCCAGGATTGTGCCCGAAATAATATCAGGATTGGCCGCAGGTATCATCCGCCTCCCCTGGATTGATGACCCTATTCGGTCGTCTTGGCCTCCGTGAGGGAAGCAAAACAGGAATCCCGACCGGAACCAGTACCTTTATTCTGCCATATCTTCGCGAGAAAACTTGCAAAGCTGCTATAAAAAATTATTAGAAACATTCTGGATGGTGCTTCTACCCACCAAAGCCATTTAAACGTTAAAATAGCGTGAGTTTTTAGTACTGGTTCCGGGTCGTGGATTCCTATG
>JAGKQH010000056.1:0-38316 GCA_018691285.1 Cucurbita argyrosperma subsp. sororia | reverse complement strand
TTATACGTTACGGGTTATAGACGTTATTGTGTATACTTCTGTATTGTTTCTACTATAAAGTGTGTTGTCAATTAATGTGAAGTCATACGAGGATTGTTGGTTAACTAAGGCTAACCTGTATGTATCGAGATATATACAAAAACAACAAACTCTTAAAGAACGCCATAAACAGAGATGAAATGTAACATGGGTTGTAACCATAAACTGTGTGAATTTGCGTTTATACGTTTATTCTCGCGTTAAATATTACGTTGCCATGTCAAAGTTAATACGTTGTTTTATATATATGAGTGTACCGTGTATATTATACTATTGGTAATTATAAAGTTATAGTATATACAGGTGTATAGTAGAGTCAATTATTTACAAGTATTTAACGTTACGCTGGTGGATAGTATTATTAAGTAGATAGGTGAGTTGTTGCAGTGGGTATTGGTGGATACGATAAAATCGTCATGTACGGGGTAAATGTGTTTTACGACGTGAATTATATAGGGTGATCGTTAAGGTAGTATTATACGAGCTTAGGAGTGTTAATGTTTTTTTAGGTGTAGTATGAGTACAGAGTCAGAGTAGAAATAATAATAAATGGAACTGCAAGGATGAGTAGAGGTATACCAAGTGAAGGATAATCATTTGCCCAGAGTTCTAGGCAGAGTTATAAGGTTTCAACATGCAGAGTTGTTATATATGCAGAGCGTAAGTAGAGGGAGCAGAGTGAGTATGGGTACCACGAGTATACCTTTAGTATTATGACGTTATTATTCACTCGTCAATAAGAACTCGTATAACTATTTTACTTATTAGAGTAAATAGAGTTAGTTGGTTTATTTATCTTGTTAATTCACTATAATACTTTCAGTATTTACCGTTATGTCTATATCACCAGGGGACATAGGATACCTAACTACTAGATCACACTTTGTTTTACCGAGGGTCATACATTTTCTTTTAGTTTATTTAAGTATATGTATATTAAGTAATTTATGTCTAGCATTTCTAATATCGTTAAGTAAAGTACGATCGGTATACGTAAAAATAATCAACTGAACGTTAATTGTAAATTATCAGAGACTATCGTAACATATACGTAAGATTGTGTTCAAATACGTCGTTACCTACCTCAATACCAGTAAATATACAAAAATAGCACAGGAAGTAAAATAAAAACATAAAAATGATGCCTAGAGGAACATTGCCAGAGTTACAGAGTAAGAGTATAGTATAGTATAAGTCTAAGAGTATATAGTGCAGAGTAAGAGATATGTGGTTGAAAGCATGCATGAGTATAGTAGAGCTAAGAGTATAGTAGTATCCAGAGGATACAGAGGTGAGTAGTAGTAGAGTAATGCACGATATTAGGCAGAGTTAGAGTTAAAATGCAGGAGTATCAGTAATCAAATTGAGAAAATGAATAACTTCCAGATTATGCAGAGGTGTAGAAGTTAAAATGAATAATCTCAAGATACTGGGAATAACAGTGAATGAGAAGAAGTGTATATACAAGAATAGCATTTATGTATTATATAGTATTAATTGATACAGTGAATTGTTTCTATACGAGCCTTCACTTATCATCAGTTTTAAATGTGAAGACGGTAGAGAGAGTATTTTTTGTATATCGTAACATCTTAATTGTATTTGTATGTATAATACGTGTAAGTTTGCATACATATAGTAAAGTAAATCACTAAGTACAGTAAGATTATTAGAAGTCACAATTATATGTTTATAAATACAAGTATACGGTTACAGGAGTATATAATGTTATATGTATACTACAGTCTATTATGTTGAGTGTTATAGTATTATTGTTATACAGGTTAGGATACGATACGTTTTAGTATATTAGCTAAGTCCAGAGGTAATATTACATGTCATTCGAGTGATATGAGTTGGGTAATTTTCATTACCTTATACAGTCTATCGAGTTATATTAAGTAGTAGACGAAGTATAATTATTAATCAGAGTATCATATACCCATATACGTAAAGTCATGTTCTATAAGGTGTTGTATTTATATATAACGTAAAGTCTGCTTGTATTGGTATACGATTCGGTATTGAGGATTATAAGTATAATGGATATTGATAGATTATACACTATATCAGTAGTTATTGATGACCTTTGGGATACTATTTTACCAGAGTATATATATCAGTGATAGTTCACAGCGTATACCGTAAAAGTAGACAGATGTTGAGTATAGACGTATGTTTCGTTATACACAGAAGTGCTAGGGTAAAATCAGAAACCTATATGTGCATATCGTAAATTAAGTATACGAGGTTTTACTCCGTATACAGTAGAGTCTAAAGTTTTGATATTATACGTGTATGTAGTACAATTGAGTGTTTAATACATATAATTAGGTGAAGTATTATAGGGTATATGACAGTCTGTAGACGTAAAGTTATACGTAACGGTATACCCCGTAGTTCATATGTATCTTGTAACAGTCACTCTAGTATGTACATAATTAAAGATGTAAGTAATTATACGTTTATTTATACTAGTTCATACGAGAGTTTTATTAAGTTTTACGGTATATTTTATTATATGTAGGTTAAGGGTATATACGTAAAAGTATAAGTCTATAGTAGTGACGTATGTGGTATTTAGTATTTATTACATAGATGTGTATTAAGTATGTTATAGGTTAGGAGGTATATTAAGTGGGAGGTGGTTATTACGTTGCAAGTATACTTGTTGAGTATACTAATACGTAAACGATACATACTTATTGTAATGTAGTATTACAGTAAGTATATGAGTTTCTGTATACAAGTGTATAACTAGCAGCTTCATGCTTTAATACCGAGGTTAATACTTTATATGTGGCCTGATACGGGTTATGGTATGAGTATACCTATGAGTTAAGTCGTATAGTAATACAGAGTATACGGAGTATATAAGTATGAAGTTGAGTTACTTATTATCCCGTGAATAAATGTTTACAGTAAGAGTTATATACAGTCGGTTTTTATAGCGGTATACATTGATGATATACCGTAAAGTATAATAGAGTAAGGGTAAAAGGGATTGTATAGCTTATTTTGTAATGTATTTTTTTATTTTATGTGTATAGAGGTATACGTAGTGGTATACTAATATACTCATCGTTAATATACATAATCAATAACGTAGATATACTAGTATTGGTATATAGTATTATCGAGTGGTAAGAGTAGGTATATAGTCATTGAGTTGTGTTCATACATGCAGAGTATACAATATTTTATACGTTATAAACGTGTATTATACGTAACCGCGGTAACCTTTGTTATGATGAGTATAATACCGAGTGTTATTACAGTTATTACTATAGTTATACAGGGTGCTATTTAGTAGTAAAGGTATTATGAGTCGGGTAACGACCGTATTGTTTATACGTGTATGAGTATTTGATACTTATACAGTTAGTATACGTGAGTATAGTGGTATGAGTTAATGGAGTTCTCTAGTGATCTCCAGTGAGTGTGTAATTCACCCTCAAAGTATACGATGTGAGTATATCCGAGTATATGATGACGTAGATGTTAAGAGTATTACTACAGTAATAGTTATAATACAGGTTTACGTAAAAGTTTCGGTATTAATATATTTTAATTACTATACGGTCAGTATGTTCTTATTTTAGAGGTTATAATAGTTTAGTACTTATTGAGGTTATGTGTGAGAGGAGTATCCGTCGATTTTATTTGTATTGTATGATTGTATAGTGGTTATACGTAAGTTATAAGTTTATTTTACATACATACCGTAAGCGGTTATATAACTGGTATAAGCTATAGTTATTAAGAGTCTCTTTTATTATTTATACGGTAAATAATACGCGTATATGGTGTAAATAAGATAATGGTAAGTATGATATTAAAGTCTATTCACAGCGTGTTGGTTATACAGTTTTAATACTTATGATATGACTGGAGTATGTTGATTATGGGGTCTACATACGTCGAGTTATTACGGAGTATACTTGTAAGTAAGGTATGACCTAGTTGTATACAGTATATATACTTATTATACTGATTCAGGTGATCTTAGTAGTAGTATGAGTATATACGTTATACTGGTATACGAGGTAATACATAAGTATATTGGAGTACTAAGTATGTTTATACGTTAAAAGTTAGTATTATACAGTATTATACGGGTACAGTAGTCATACGTATACTATATAGGTTATAGTCATACTTAATTTAATACGTAGTGGTTATACAGAGGGTATTGTTATTGAGTTAGTAATTTAGTAATAGCTAAAGTATACCTTAAGTATAGTTAAGTATATACAATATACTTATTACGAGTGATTATATACAGAGGTTATACAGTATACGTTTTAGACAGTCGTAATGTTAGTGTATAAGTTTGTGTTTATGTTATATACGTGAGTGGTAATCTAGGTTTATTGTATAGTATAGTATAGTAATTACGGAGGGTATATAGCGGTTATTATTTAATTATTACGAGAGGTGTTTAGAGTACCAGCAGTTATACGTGTTAATTATGGTAAGAATGTGTGGGTATGATTACTTATTATGTACGGTTAATTACGTAAATTTAACTAAATACAGTGCATTACGTATACATAATTACGCAGTTTATGTATGAGTTGCAGTTTTTTTATTACGAGGGCTATTTAGCAGTTATACAATTACTTATATACCCCGTAAGTATACGAGTTAAAATACCGGTAAAAATTTGCTAAAATACGCTGTATACGTAAAGTATACAGTAATTACAGAGGTTGTTTATGTGTATCAGTATACAGAGAATAATAAATAAAGTATTAAGTTTATATAGTTATGTAAGTTACGGTTGATGTTACGCGTCTTGTATATATACTTGAGTAACGAGTTAGAGTATAAAACAAATATGGTATCACCGTAGATTAATAAAGAGTATAGTATAGGTATACTATAGTATACATTTTAAGTGAGTATACAGTAGGGAGGGGGCTATTACTGGTTTACGTAGTTTTCTAATACGTGTATACGTATACGAGTATTAGAGAGATGTATATAGTGTATACAGTAATGTATACGTATGAGGTAGTATACGTGGTATATTACTACGTAGTAATATACGTATAGTTATATTAGACGGGTAGTATAGTTAGTATTTTATACGGTATACCGAGGTAGTGGTAAATTAATAAGTATACAGTGTCAACGTGTATAATTACCTGTATTTATACCTAATACCGGTAGTAGTATACAGTTCGTATGTTATACGTTATGTTGGCGTTTAATTACGTCGTAGTATACTATAATACGTCGTTTTATCAGGTAATAGTAACACATACAGTAATACGATACCTTATTAGTTGAGTTTTTGGTATACATACGTTATTATACGTAGAGTTATATAGGGTTTTATACCGAGTAATAGGTGGTATTGTTGTTTATTATATATATACGTGTGTGTCTATACAGTATTACGTTATTTGTATACGTAATGTACTTGGGATGATGATTATACAATATATAAAGTATACGTATTTACAGGTATACGTTTATTATATACGTTTTTAACGAGTCAATTACGTAGTTATTTATACATACTGAGTATACGGTGTATACGTAATAAATAGTAGTTATTAGATTTACGTCGTTATACTATACGTATAAAGGTAGTATAGAGTTTATCAGAGGTATAGTTAAGAGTCGTATAATTTATCACCTTAGTATATTGTACAGTAATCGTGGTTATACCGTTCCGACAGTATACGTATACAGTAAGTAGTGTTATAAAGTGTATAGTATACTATTATGGTTGTAGTAGTATTAGGTGTTTATACCCTGTATTATCCTAAAGTATACTCGACCAGTTATACATTAATAGGATAGTATGAGTTATACGGTATTATACGTACGTATACAGTAACAGTTGGTAGTTATGAGTTATATTACGTAGTGAGTATTACGTAAGAGTTTAGTAGTATACGGTAAATTTACGTGAGTGTATGTTGTCATAGTATAAATAAGGGTATGGATACAGTTAATGACTCGGTATAATAGAGTATATCAGAGGTATATACGAGTGTTTTATGGGGAGTAGTATACTGTTTAACGTATTGTATACAGTATACTATGCAGAGTATGAGTATGTATTATATAGGGTTATATACGTAGGGTATCTAATACGATAGTATGTGTTATAGGTTATACCAGTTTAGTATGGGGTATTAATACAATAATAGTTGGTGGTAGAGTTTAGTATATGTAATTATGTGTATACAGGATATACCCAGTATGTTACATATTTGTGTTAAATATAGGTTAGTGTTAAATACAGTTGTATAACGTAATATACGTATACGTAATTTCTATACGTAAAGTCGTGATGTCAGTATTTAGTATACGGTAAAAGAAATTGCAGAGTAAGTAAGAGTAAAAATGCGGAAAATGCAGAGGTAATACTATGTTATACAGAGTATAATGGTATGCTAGGGTATATAAGTTAATAGTGTGATTATACCTTACATAAGTGTGTTATTACGGGTGTTATTTTTAGGTTTGTAGGGGTGGAAGTAAGTATTAGTTCAAAGTAGTGGTTGGTATTATTAGGTTATGTTTATTGGTATACCATAGTTTATACTGTAAGTTATACGAGTATGGTTAATTACTTTTTATAGTTAAGTAGAGATGTTGCATTTATACGCGTATGTATCTTTATGAGAGAGTTATAGTAGAGTTAGGTTTATACGGGTATATGTATACGTAAGTTAAACTAGCAATACGTGTATTGTATATATGTTTATACGTAAATAGTATAGTTCCCGTATTATTTACTTAACGGGTTATAGTTTTATACTAAGAGCGTAATTATAAACGTACGCTTTTTTATATACTATACTAGGGGTGTGTATAGTATATTATAGTATACCTATATATTATATGATAATATATACGGTTTATACTTATACAGTAATTATTTATTATAGTTTCTATATATTTATACGAGTTCGTATTTATTAAGGTGAGTTGATACGGTTACGTATAGAGTATGGTTATTATGTAATTATAAATACGTAAATATATGGGGTGTTATGTATTGTTTGTATAGCTTATTATAATAATAGTTATATATAGTATAGCTAGTTATAACCACTTTAATATACAATAATACTGTCATACGTTATAGTATACACCGTAAAGGTTATACCGTAATTAATTATACGTAAATATTACCTTTTGGAAACACCTCTTGGGGCAAAGCAGGAGAAGAGGAGTATGAGTACAGAGTAAATGCAGAGTATGCAGGAGAGAAAAAAGATGCAGGAGTATGCAGAAATGCAGAGAGGAGAAGAGTTATTACGTCCGTAAATATTCATATATACTTTAATAAGCTATAATGTATTTACGTTCCATAGAGTTTTTGTGTATTATACTGTATAATGTTAATGTATACGTAAAATATTATATATGTATATTATTATAGTAGTTAGTATACGTAAAAGGTTAATAACCATCGTAAACTACATATATACTGTATACTATACGAGTTGAAGTAAGTTATACATTATACACGATTACGTATTTATAAATTATATTAGTGTAATTTTTATACTATTAAATAGGTATTGTTGTAGTATTATACGTAAAATTATAGTTATTACTATTACGTAAATATACGAGTAATTAGAGTTAATACCAGTTATTTTATATAGGGAGTATAGAGTTTAAGAGTATTACAGTATTATTGTAGAGTATAGTATAAGAGTAGTTATTATACGTAAGAGTATAAGTTGGTTATACTATACGTAAAATTCAGACGTATACGTAACAGAGTATACTTAAGAGTGTAAAGTATGGTAGGTATTTATAAGGTTATATACAGTTATACGTAAATATTATAGTATTATTATATGCAAGAGTATACGAGTTATATACGTTAATATACTATAGAGTTTATAATGTAGTATGGTGGTATATTATAATAAGAGTTTAGTAATACAGTTATTATACTGTGGTATTTATGGTGGTATACATAGTTATAATAACGTATACGTCCTAGATCACCCCCAGTTTATTTATAAGGTATAGATATGATATATATACTATTATATAATTTTTTTTTATATACAGTATATTGAGGTTATTTGGTAGATACCGTAAATATAATATATAGAGAGTGTATTTATAGAGGATAAGGATTGTTAGTCTATACACGTTTTGTAGAGTATTGTATAAGTATGTTATTTGTATAATGATAACAAGAAAAGAGAGCGAAAAATGCGGAGAAAAGGAACATTGCAGAGAATGGATGAAGGCAGAAGAATAATGCAGAGTTAATAAATAAAACGGAAATTCTGGAAGGGAATAAAAAAAAATTGGCAGAAAAGAAAATAGAAAAACCAATAAAAAACCCTATGCAAATGCAGAAGAGTAGGTATTACAGGAGTGGTAATGGTATGTTAGTATGTTTTTGGTATAAGTTAGTTTTTGCTATACAGTTGAGGTATACGTAAATATACAGTATACGTATACTAGTATATATTATACGTTACAAATATATCAGTGAACGTATTAGTATATACGAGTTTATGTATACGAGCTGTAGGTTGTGCGTATATTTGTATATAGTTTATAGTTTTTTATAGATAGGGTAGTGATATACTTGTTATGGAGTAGTAAGGGGTTGTATAGGTATACGTAAGGTAGTAGTATTACGCATAAGTAGGTATACTGTATTATACGTATACCCAGTGGTTGTATGTTATAGAGGTAGAGAGTTTATATGAGTGTATAGGATGGTATGTTTAGTATACAGAGTTATACTAAGTGTCACAATACGTTACAGTAAGTATATTAGAGAGTGTGTTTTTAGTATAGAGTATAGTATAAGTTTTATACGGTTGGTTAGTAGTAGAAGTATACGTAGTATAGTATGGTGGGAGTGCGTTTTGGTATATATTAAGTTATAGTTATAAAGAGTAAGTTTGGTAGTATTATAGTATAAGGGTTATACGTAAGTATACAGTGGTAAGTGTATGTAGTATTACCGGTATATGGTTATAGTGTATTGGTGTGTTGATACAGGGTGTTATGGTATGTTTATACATACAGTGGGTGAGTGTATATTAAAAGAGTAATAAGGTATATATGAGTTATAAGATAAATATTTAAAATATATATGTGTAACGTACATATGTTTATCCAGGGTGTCCATTGCAAGGGAGGGAATGTCGAGACGAAAAAGTTTGAACCTCTGTAGCCCTGCTGTAGGCGAATTTGGCTATTTTTGATGGTTTTTGCCCACTTTGTCTCGATTCACGGCAACACTCTGAGTTCCGGGTCGGCTTAAACTTGGTGGGGTAGCCATCCGTAGGAGGGAAAAAGCCCACATCGAGTCCCCGTCGCATCAAAAGTTTTTGCGCGAACCTCCACCTTGAAAGAGGACACCCTGTGTATTTATGTACATGAGTCACCTGTCACCGTGGCTGGGGTCGGACGTTCCACGATAGCTTAAAGGGTATGCCAGCCCTTCCGACACGAGCAGCAATGGTGCATACATCGATGGCTGGAGCTTCACCTCGGATACAGGCGTCGAGTCGGAGGTTCGAGCTGTGACTCCAGACTACATCCCACCAGGCACCTCACGGGAACAAATGGCTAAATTCACACCGATGTTACATTACCTGAACGTTACTGACACGGTGACCTGCCAGCAATAAATACTAAGCCAACGGGGAATGTTGCCCCAAATCCGGCACCTTCCTGTTGCCCCCTCCTAGCCAGGCTAGACGCGGCGCGGTGGGCCGACGCGGCCATCCGTACTGAGTGTGCCCACGCCGTCGTCGCCTCCTACACCAACCGTCGAGGTAGTGTAGTGCGTGACCGCGGCCCGCGCTGATAGCAAGGCCTTCGGTAGCGGGGGACCCGGCCGGACCCGGGCCCCACGTCAAGTCCGGCACTGACGTGGCCGAACCACCGCTTGGTTGGAGCGTTGCCGAGCTGTGACAAACTTTCTGTCTGTCTGTCTGTCTGTCTGTCTGTCTGTCTGTCTGTCTGTCTGTCTGTCTGTCCGCACGATAACTCGAAAACGAATTGAGCGAGCGACCTGGGATTTTCAGGGTCGTTTTGTACCATAAAAAGACAGGACGAGTTCGAAGATGAGCATTCTAGCTCAAAAATTGGATTTTTAAAAAAAATCAAAAACAACAGGCCCCAAAAATGACGTTTTTTGAAAATATTTTTTTTATAGTTTCCTAAGGGGTAACTCATCAAAGTAGAGCCTTGGGCCAAAATTTCGTCCGTTTTGCTCTAACTATTACCGTTGAGGCGCTAGAGGTTGTTTTTGGCAAATTTAGGCAAAAACATTACAATCCTGCATGCTATACGAAAATGGCGGGCCGTAGGCCCGTATCTTTGTGTATATTTTTCCACTTCTCGACTCGGGTGTCAGCGCCGCAGGCCAAGGTAGATGTATGCCAGGCGCGTCGCAGCGTCACAGTGTTTCGTGAGATATCGCGAAGCCTGTTACGCGAGACGTGGTCTGGCGTACATCTACCTGCGGCACCAGCGGCAGCACCGCTTACTGCACCATCACCCTGAGGTCCTGGTCGGTGGTTGTGGGTAGGGAGACTCGATGTGCGGGAGGGAGGGGGCTGCTATGCCTGCCTCAGCCCGCGCGTCTGCAGATCAAGACTCTCATGGCTGCACCGGGGTAGGCCCATTCCAAAAAAAATTCATTCTTGAGATGCGACGGTAAATGATAGCTTGTATACTTATGAAACAAACCCTCGTGAAAAGCATGAGCGGTCGATCCGATTGTCGCGAAGTTCTGTTGCACAGCGGATTTTCGTGTTGGCGGGAAGAAAGTGCTGCGTAAGAGTCCGCGCCCCTGCTGCAGGGCCCCCATGGAGCCAGCAGGCCGACTCGAGGCTGAAGTGTTAACTATGGACTCTACTTCATGGGCGGCGCAGCCGAGCAGAAAAATCCGACCTCAGTCCACCCGAGACCGACTTCCAGGGGTAGTAGAGCAAGCACGCGTGCTCGCCAGCGACGGAAAGTGTGCAGCGCGATGCCCGATCATGAACACGACGGTAGTGCCTGCCTGGCCCTGGCCCGGCCCCGTCGCCCCAAGACCATGGTGATGTACGCCCTGCCCGCCGTAGGCTCTATTGCTAGCATCACCCCCCCCCGGCGTCGATAGGGTTAGCCTGCACTGCCGGCGCTAGGCTGCTGGTCGGCAGTGGCGGTGGAGCGCCGCAAGAGGCTCGTAATACAATTGATAGAACCAAGCAGGAGAAGAAAAAGCATGCTCCTGGCCACAAGTCTCAAATCACAGCAGAATCAAAAAGCTAGGGCCTTTAAACTCTATACGTCTCATGCATATGCTGATGATTTTAATGTGCAATAATGCCACCCACTTCAGACAAGAACAATGCTGCAGACAGCCCTGCTCCTTGTCACCAGTTTCACTTCTGCAACTTGAGGTTTAGTGCATGCTCATTCTCTTTCTTTTTTTCAGAAGAGAAGCACTAAATTTTTGGGAGACACCAAGGTGAAGATGGCGCTCAACCAAAGCTCTGTATGTACTCGGTATGTACACTATTGTCATCATGATATTTTTGTTTTAATGTGTCATTTATTGAATCTGTTTCAGGAAAACGTTGAATGGACGCGGAGTCTGGCATCAGCCGGACCCGGAGAAGGTCGCCGCCATTTTTTTCGCGAAGATGCCGCGCCCCACAAGGGACCGGAGGGACGTGCACCGGTTCCTAGGTATGGTTAAACTACCAGCTCAAATTTCTAAACCACTCTATACTCTTGACACAGCCCCTGCGGACCTCTGCCGGGACGACGTGGAGTTCGTGTGGAAAGCGGTGTGCATGACGCCGCCTTCAAACACATCAAGGAGAAGCTGGCCACGGGCGCCCACCCTGGCCTTCTTCGACCCGGCCAAGCGCGTTCGCGTATCGGCTGACTCGTCCAGCTTCGGTCTCGGAGCTGTCCTTGAAAAACTTTTGGCCAATCTGGGAGCACAACGGCGTGGTGCACACCGACGTCTGGAGGCCGGTGTACTACGCCCCCGCACGCTCACGGACACCGAGCGGCGCTACGCTTCAGATCGAGAAGGAGGCGCTGGCACTCACCTGGACGTGCGAAAAGTTCGCCTTGTTCGTGACGGCGGGCGCCGGATCTGCTGCTGCGGTCCGACCACAAAGCCTCTCGTGTCCCTGCTGGGATGCAAACCCCTGAGTGAGCTCACTCCGAGGCTGCAACGCCTCCGCATGCGGCTGATGAGATTTTCCTATTCCATTGAGCATGTTGCACGAAAATCTTTGCTGTGCCCTGACACCTTGTCCAGAGCTCCACTCCCCCACAGACGCCCCGACCGGGACGTGCTGTGCGACAAGGTGTGAGTTCCATGCCCGGGGACCCGTCATCGCGGACTTACCCAACCCATAACCGACCCTGTCCTGGACATGGTCCGGGAGGCCCAGCTGAGCGACGCCGTGACCCAGGCTGTGCTGCGGTGCGTGCGAGAGGGCTGGCCGCAGCCCAAAGACGTGTCTCCAAAAATTAGTGCTTCTCTTCTGGAAAAAAAGAAAGAGAATGAGCATGCACTAAACCTCAAGTTGCAGAAGTGAAACTGGTGACAAGGAGCAGGGCTGTCTGCAGCATTGTTCTTGTCTGAAGTGGGTGGCATTATTGCACATTAAAATCATCAGCATATGCATGAGACGTATAGAGTTTAAAGCCCTAGCTTTTGATTCTGCTGTGATTTTAAACTTGTGGCCAGGAGCATGCTTTTTCTTCTCCTGCTTGGTTCTATCAATTGTATTACGAGCCTCTTGCGGCGCTCCACCGCCACTGACGACCAGCAGCCTAGCGCCGGCAGTGCAGGCAACCCTATCGACGCCGGTGATGCATTGGATGCCTACGGCGGGCAGGGCGTACATCACCATGGTCTTGGGGGCGACGGGCCGGGCCAGGGCAGGCAGGCCACCGTCGTGTTCATGACCGAGGCATCGCGCAGCGCTGCAGCACTTCGGCGCGGGCGCGCGGGGCCGCAGTGGTGAGCAGGGCGTACATCACCATGGTCTTGGGGGCGACGGGCCGGGCCAGGGCAGGCAGGCCACCGTCGTGTTCATGACCGAGGCATCGCGCAGCGCTGCAGCACTTCGGCGCGGGCGCGCGGGGCCGCAGCGGCGAGCAGGGCGTACATCACCATGGTCTTGGGGGCGACGGGCCGGGCCAGGGCAGGCAGGCCACCGTCGTGTTCATGACCGAGGCATCGCGCTGCAGCACTTCGGCACCGGCGCGCGGGGCCGCAGCGGCGAGCAGGGCGTACATCACCATGGTCTTGGGGGCGACGGGCCGGGCCAGGGCAGGCAGGCCACCGTCGTGTTCATGACCGAGGCATCGCGCTGCAGCACTTCGGCGCCGGCGCGCGGGGCCGCAGCGGCGGGTAGTGTAGTACTTCTCAGGAAGGGGTGAATGATGAGCACAGGTTAAGGGAGCACTTGTCTAATCCAGAATTATACAGTGCGCTGTATCCCAACCTACGGTGCCTCGCAGGGCACTACATCCCCCCTCCTTAAGTAGGCTAACTAAAACATAAGGATATGAGAATTATATATTAGCCGGCCTGGGCAGAAAGTTGTTTACACAATTTAGCCCATAGGAGGACATCAATTAAACTTAACATACGGTCTTTGAGGGTGGGCCTCAAATCACTTAACTACTCTCTTTGGCATTACGCACGAGGCACACCTCAATCAGCCTTTCTGGCTTACGGGCAGCGCGGGCATTGCGCCGGAGGGGCGGAGCTTCGGCGTCGTTGTTTACAGCGCCTTGGCCTTGGTCGTTGTCGAGTCCGGCGTCGCCCGCGTCGTCAGGACGTTCAGGTGGGGCGTCGCGTCGGCCCTGCACGTCGAGGTCGTCCAGGTCGGCGTCGTCGGCCTGCTCCGTGATTCGCCGGATGGGCCTCAAGAAGGCTCGGTTGCGGCGCATGACGCCGTGCCCCTCGACCTGCACGTCGTAGGACCGCGGCTCTGGCGCCGTATGATGAGCCCGGCGGCCCGCATGTCGCGGACCCAGACGAGCTCGCCCGACTCCAGTGGGCGCAGCTCCTTGGCGCGGTGGCGCTTGTCGAAGGTGGCCTTCGCCTTCTCCTTCCTCTCCTCCAGGACGACGCGGTGGCGATGGCCGTCCACGGCCAGTGGTGTCAGGTTTGTGCCCAGGGTGGGCACGGAGGTGCGCAGGCGGCGCCCCATCAGCAGCTCCGCCGGGCTGTCCCCGGACTCCGTCGGCGCGGTCCTGTAGGCCAGCAGGCCTTGGAAGGGATCGGCCTCCTTCTGGATGATGCGCTTGACGACCTTGGCAGCGGCTTCTGCCTGGCCGTTGCTCTGGGAGTGGTGTGGGCTCATGGTGGTCAGGCGGAAGCCCAGCTCGTCGGCAAAGTCGCGAAACTCGGCGCAGTCGAACTGGGGACCGTTGTCCGTCCGCAGCTCCTCCGGCACGCCGTGCCGGGCCAGGATGTCCCGCAGCTTTGTTGACGACGGCGGCCGCGCTGAGGGACCCCAACTTCACCACCTCCGGGTAGCGCGAGTAGTAGTCGACCACCACGACGTAGTGGTGCGCGCCGCGCTGACACATGTCTGCCGCAAGCCGCTGCCACGGCCTCTCCGGGACGGTGGATGGCATGAGCGGCTCGACGGGCTGGGGGCGGTGTTTGGCGCAGACCTCGCAGTCCGCGCAGGTCTCCCGCACTCTCGCCGCGATGCCGGGCCACCAGACGCTGGCCCGCGCGCGTCCCAGGCACTTAGTCTCCCCCAGGTGACCTTTGTGGAGCCGCGTCAGCATGTCCTTCTGTAGGGCACGGGGGACATACACACGCGATTCGTACACCAGCAAGCCGTCGACGACGGACAGGGAACCTCGCTGCTTGAAGAAGGCCACCAGGTTGGCGGCGACGTCTTTGGGCTGCGGCCAGCCCTCTCGCACGCACCGCAGCACAGCCTGGGTCACGGCGTCGCTCAGCTGGGCCTCCCGGACCATGTCCAGGACAGGGTCGGTTATGGGTTGGGTAAGTCCGCGATGACGGCCCGGGCATGGAACTCCACCTTGTCGCACAGCACGTCCCGGTCGGGCGTCTGTGTGGGGAGTGGAGCTCTGGACAAGGTGTCAGGGCACAGCAAAGATTTTCGTGCAACATGCTCAATGGAATAGGAAAATCTCATCAGCCGCATGCGGAGGCGTTGCAGCCTCGGAGTGAGCTCACTCAGGGGTTTGCATCCCAGCAGGGACACGAGAGGCTTGTGGTCGGACCGCAGCAGCAGATCCGGCGCCCCCGTCACGAACAAGGCGAACTTTTCGCACGTCCAGGTGAGTGCCAGCGCCTCCTTCTCGATCTGAGCGTAGCGCCGCTCGGTGTCCGTGAGCGTGCGGGAGGCGTAGTACACCGGCCTCCAGACGTCGGTGTGCACCACGCCGTTGTGCTCCCAGATTGGCCAAAAGTTTTCAAGGACAGCTCCGAGACCGAAGCTGGACGAGTCAGCCGATACGCGAACGCGCTTGGCCGGGTCGAAGAAGGCCAGGGTGGGCGCCGTGGCCAGCTTCTCCTTGATGGTGTTGAAGGCGGCGTCATGCACCGCTTTCCACACGAACTCCACGTCGTCCCGGCAGAGGTCCCGCAGGGGCTGTGTCAGAGTGGAGAGGTGGTTTAGAAATTTGAGCTGGTAGTTCACCATACCTAGGAACCGGTGCACGTCCTCCGGTCCTTGTGGGCGCGGCATCTTCGCGATGGCGGCGACCTTCTCCGGGTCCGGCTGGATGCCAGACTCCGCGTCCATTCCACGTTCCTGAAACAGATTCAATAAATACACATTAAAACAAAAATATGATGACAAATAGTGTACATACCGGTACATACAGAGCTTTGAGCGCCATCTTACCTTGGTGTCTCCAAAAATTAGTGCTTCTCTTCTGGAAAAAAAGAAAGAGAATGAGCATGCACTAAACCTCAAGTTGCAGAAGTGAAACTGGTGACAAGGAGCAGGGCTGTCTGCAGCATTGTTCTTGTCTGAAGTGGGTGGCATTATTGCACATTAAAATCATCAGCATATGCATGAGACGTATAGAGTTTAAAGCCCTAGCTTTTGATTCTGCTGTGATTTGAGACTTGTGGCCAGGAGCATGCTTTTTCTTCTCCTGCTTGGTTCTATCAATTGTATTACGAGCCTCTTGCGGCGCTCCACCGCCACTGCCGACCAGCAGCCTAGCGCCGGCAGTGCAGGCAACCCTATCGACGCCGGTGATGCATTGGATGCCTACGGCGGGCAGGGCGTACATCACCATGGTCTTGGGGGCGACGGGCCGGGCCAGGGCAGGCAGGCCACCGTCGTGTTCATGACCGAGGCATCGCGCTGCAGCACTTCGGCGGGGGCGCGCGGGGCCGCAGCGGCGGGCAGGGCGTACATCACCATGGTCTTGGGGGCGACGGGCCGGGCCAGGGGCGTACATCACCATTCGGGTCTTGGGGGGGCGACGGGCCGGGCCAGGGCAGGCAGGCCACCGTCGTGTTCATGACCGAGGCATCGCGCAGCGCTGCAGCACTTCGGCGCGGGCGCGCGGGGCCGCAGTGGTGAGCAGGGCGTACATCACCATGGTCTTGGGGGCGACGGGCCGGGCCAGGGCAGGCAGGCCACCGTCGTGTTCATGATCGAGGCATCGCGCTGCAGCACTTCGTCGCTGGCGAGACGCGTGGCTTGCTCTACCTACGCCCCTGGAGTCGGTCCGGTGAGACTGAGGTCGGATTTTTCTGCTCGCCCATGAAGTAGAGGTCATAGGTTAACACTTCAGCCTCGAGTCGGCCCTGCTGGCCCATGGGGGCCCTGGCAGCAGGGGCGCGGACTCTTACGCAGCACTTTCCCGCCAACACGAAAATCGCTGTGCAACAGAACTTCGCGACATCGGATCGACCCCATGCTTTGCACAGGGTTGTTTCTAAGTATAAGCTATCATTTAACCGTCGCATCTCAAGATGAATTTTTTTGGAATGGCCTACCCCGAGTGCAGGCCATGAGAGTCTTGATCTGCTAGACGCGGCTGAGCAGGCATAGCAGCCCCCTCCCCTCCCGCACTCCCACCCAACAACCACCGACCAGGACCTCAGGGTGATGGTGCAGTAAGCGGTGCTGCCGCTGCCCGCCAGTGGTGTCGTCCTGGAAGTGCTCTTCGATGCCAGGCTCTTCCCGCGGTGCACGGGCAGAAAGCGCTAAAGCAGGCCGCCCGCCGACCAGGACCTGAGGGTGATTGTGCAGAAAGCGGTGCACTGATGGCTGCTCCGCTCAAGTGCTGCCTACGAGGTCATTCCCCGTCCTGGGCTGTGAACTGGACGCGGCAGAGGCGGAGCATGTGAGTCGACTGCTTGCATGCTACGCTGCGGCACCCAGTGGAAAGCTTTGAGACCGCACCGGCACACTTACCCCGATGTTTTCGCTGACGCTGACGGCCCCTGGGGTATTATCCACAAAGTACGTCTGTGATTTGCTGTAGAGAGCGACAGGGGAAGACATTCCTGTTGTGACACATGGTGTACGTCACGTCGCACTCACCGTGCGTTAAGAAACTGAGTTGAGAAGTTTCTGCTCTGCGAGTTCTCAGAGCGCCTTGTAGGTAGGCAAATCCTGACCTGCAGTGCATCTGTGTTTTGCGGGCTGGCCTACCCTGTGTCTTGCAGGATGCTCGTGAAAATACCCGACGGGCACCTCTCCAAAACGCCCCTTGTGCCCGTGGCGCAAAGCAGGCGGCCGACGAGCTTCTACCCTAATACACCCCGTGGCCGTGCTCCTGCCAAGGCCTCACAACACCGAGCGATAGAGCGACGTTCTGTCTTTTTTGCACAGCTCGGCAACGCTCCAACCAAGCGGTGGTCGGCACTCAGTGCGGACTGACGTGGCCGGGTCCCCGCTACCGAAGGCCTTGCTATCAGCGCGGCCGCGGTCACGCACTACACTACCTCGACGGTTGGGTGTAGGAGGCGAACGACGGCGTGGGCAACACTCCGTACGGATGGCCGCGTCGGGCCCACGCGGCCGCGGTCTAGCACTGCTAGGAGTGTGCAACAGGAAGGTGCCGGATTTGGGCAACATTCCCGTTGGCTTAGTATTTATTGCTGCAGGTCACCGTGTCAGTAACGTTCAGGTAATGTAAACATCGTGTGAATTAGCCATTTTCGTGAGTGCACTGGTGGAGATGTAGTCTGGAGTCACCAGCTCGACCTCGAGCTCGACGCGCTGTATCCGCGGGGAAGCTCCAGCCATCGATGTATGCAGCCATTGCTGCTCGTGTCGGAAGGGCTGCATACCCTCAAGGCTATCGTGGAACGGTCCGACCCCAACCACGGTGACAGGTGTACTCATGTACATAAATACACAGGGTGTCCTCTTCAAGGTGGGAGGTTCGCGCAAAAATTTTGATTCGACGGGACTCGATGTGGGCTTTTCTACGGATGGGCTCAGTTAAGCCGACCCGGAACTCAGATGTGTTGCCGTGAATCGAGACAAAGTGGGCAAAAACCATCAAAATAGCCAATTCGCCTACAGCAGGGCTACAGAGGTTCAAACTTTCGTCTCGACATTCCCTCCTTGAAATGGACACCCTGGATAAACATATGTACGTACACATATATATTTACGTATACTCTGCATTCCCAAGGGTGTAGGACTATGCATTATCTAGAATACCCTTCAGTGTACACTATTTAGAGCATAGTTGGAAAGTATTCACTAAACAGTATGTAGTTATGGGTATTCACTATATAATGCATAGTATTACACACTTGGGTTTGCAGAGTATACATACATATCCACAGATATATTTATATATATATATGCATATACAGGCCTTCTACACCTTAAAACCGGCTTGTTATGCTTGGAAAACGGCTACTTCTGTAATTTTAAGGCTGGTAATGCTGCTTTGTTCAAAAATGCATACATTGGCAGGCTGCTTAAATAAATATATTATATGTTTAAGTTACTTATATACACAAATTTTACAATTATGGTATTTGCGGAACGACGGTGTGTTCTGACCATTTCTCTAACTATCTTTCAAATTTGAAACACTATTGAAAAATGAATTATCGATGGTCATATATAACAGAATCAATTTGAAGCAAATATATTGTCACACTGGAGTATCAGTCGCCTCAGCTCTGCCTACAGAACTAGAAATGGTAATGGCAAGCATGCAATGACCATCCAGTTGCAGATCTGAGACTTCTGTACAGAAACAGGTCATTTCAGAACATTGACAGCGGCAGAGGGTTGTGGTGGCACACAAAAGTAAGATTTCTAAGGCTATTTGAGTGTAAGGTGGGGTTGTACTTAGAGTTGCTGATACTTTTATTGTAGGGCGCCAGGCACACCCAATAAAAGATTTTAGTACTGATTATTATGCACCATAAGTGTGCTTGAAAGGTAAAAGCTATAAATTATTCAGCCAGCCATCAGTTAATTACTCTAAATTTACTTTTATTTAAGAATATATATAGATATATGGTTTGCAACGTTTTATTGGAAATATTAATTGGCAAGAGTATCAACAAATTAATACACAATACAAATATACAAGATACCATAATGCAAGAAAAATACAAGGCAGGAAACAATTCAAGAGAAGCGAGAGGAATACACAGTACAAATATAATACCCTTATGGTGATCTGAGAATGAAAAAGATTTTTGGTAGTCAGAACTGTAAGCTAGTATCATTTCAAGAGTTATCGTCAGTCAACAGAACGGAAAACTTTAGGAAAATAAATGAGTAGTCTGATTGATAAAATAGAAGAACAAATGGAGTCTTAAAACGGTAATTACTCGGTTGAAATCATTCACATAGCATAGTTTTAAAGGACACCAGAAACGTTTGCTTATTATAAAGCCGGAAACTTTAGATAGTCAAATCGTAAAGAAACCATATCAATGGCAAAGCACAAAACTCAGTCTCACTTCGACCAAGACTCGTATACTTCAAACTACATACAAACGTAGCAAAAACATTTAAGAAAACAAAAAAAAATTATAGTAGAAAGTTCCAGAAACATTGATACTAAAACAAACTTTAGAGACACATACAAGTCATGTCCATTTAGTGTAACCTGGGTCCAGGGTATTTGTCAAGAGTGCGCACTCACCAATACATAAGTATAGAACAATGCAGCTGCGATCCTTCCTTATCTCAACTTCCAAGCTTGAAACAGTGTCCTGCACAGGGCATGCTGAGGACAAAACTGAGGCCCAGCCTCAATGTAGAAAGGAACGGTCTTCTTCGACCATTCCAGGAGAGGGTTCAGGCATGATGTGGGACTGGTCAGGGAATCTTTCAAAGTGGCATCAAAGACCTTGGAGCGGTCTAACTGGAGTGTGCCTAGCCCATCTTAGCGATAAAGCCTCCCAGCACAACTAGCCCTGAAGGTGTAAAACACAGTGTTAATGTTGATGCATAGAATAGAAAGTAAAAACCTTGACCAGTCAAGTAAAACGCACCCGAAGGGCAGGTAGACACGGGGCTCGGCGGATTGGCGTCAAACACAGGTCCGGTGCGAGGCGACAAGACGGACGAGCTGGGCAGCATGCTGGCGCGATTCTACACGTGTGTGTCCGTTGCGGCTCGAGGCAGACACTGAGAGAGCGCCGATGGGCGCGGGGACGGAAGCAAGGGGCGACCTAGGCCACCCGCTCAACAGGGGTGCAGAGAGATTGCCTAAGTGCCAGGCGCGCTCGTGAAGATGCCTGACAAACAGTCCACGCACCTTAAACAGATTTAATAAATTAGATTAGATTAGATTAGAGCATCCTAGGGGCCAAAGCCGAAGCTTTTAATCCAGTATTTTTTTCCCCCGGCAGGGTACCCCGACACTTACGGCTGTAAAAATGGGGATTAGTGGGAGCCACTCTAGACCAGCATCTCCGCCAAAGAGCGCGAGACAAGGTCCCCATGGTAAGGGAAGTGCGACCCCGAAAAAAGCTGTAGGGGGAGAAAGAGCGATTAAGAACAGGTAGCAGTGCACTGTGTGAGAGAGCAGGCAGAGGGATGATAGAGCTATGAAGAGCGTGCAGCGTGGTAGTCCAGTGTCTATGAAGGGATTGCCCGCTCCCCCTCGGTCATCGGGAACGGTATCCGGGTGGGGTGGCCCCGGGAGGGGCCTCGACCCGGCGTTCTAGACCCAGAGAGGGCCAGACTGGTGCTTCGGCGGGGGTGCATATGAGGGGGTCCTTGTTAGTCTCATATGTCCAGGGCGGAGGCGAGGGCGATCCCGAGAGGGCTGCAGCGATGTAGTCCAGTGTCGTGGGGGGAGGTGCCCGGGCCCCCTCAGTCTGTAGGAACGGTATCCGGGTGGGGTGGCTCCGGGAGGGGCCTCGACCCGGCGTTCTAAGCCCAGAGAGGGCCAGACTGCGGCTTCGGCAGGGGTGCATATGAGGGGGTCCTTGTTCGTCTCATATGTCCAGGGAGGAGGCGAGGGCGATCCCGAGAGGGCTGCAGCGATGTAGTCAAGTGGCGTGGGGGGGGGGGGGGGGGGGGGGGGGGGGCGGTAAAAAGAATGTCTTGAAATCCGAGGAAATTTCTTGGATTTCAAGGTTGGGAGGATAATTTCAAGATTGGCCCTTGAAATCCCAGACTCTGTCTTGAAACCCGCAGCTTCCAAGGGAATTCCTTGGAATTTCTGTCTGGTATTCAAGGGTTTTCCTTGAAGCACGATCCGGATACTTCAAGGAAAACCCTTGAATACCAGACGAAAATTCCAAGGAATTCCCTTGGAAGCTGCGGGTTTCAAGACGGAGTCTGGGATTTCAAGGGCCAATCTTGAAATTATCCACCCAACCTTGAAATCCAAGAAATTTCCTCGGATTTCAAGACATTCTTCTTACCGTGACAATCCTTTGGGGGGAAATTGGGTGACCTCAATTTGTAATGGCGATTCTCATTCTCTTTGTAGAGTTTGAAATATTAAAACACAGATATGAAAGTTAATCAGGGCAACACATTAAACCAGTTAAAAGCATGAAACTGCAGCTACTTACCTAGAAGATTTAAAATTCCTGGTTAGGCAGAGTATCCCAAATTCAAATTCATTTCATACGTGATGTGCAAAATAGAAATTTAATGTCTGATTCTGTTGGCTGGCAGTAGCAACTAGCAGCGGAGAGGACGATCCAAAAAAAGTATGAAATGCAATGATGCCCTGCATGCATTTAGCTCTCTCAGATGTGATATTTGACGTTGGCTCAGACCTTCTCTACCGTCGTAGTCGTAGTCAGGTTCATGACAAGCTCTTTTAAGGAGAGGCTGAAACACAGAAAGACACCGTGCTTTCAGTGCTTAAAGTTTAAAACACCATTGAAAAGAGAACTATCAGTACAAGTGAATTAAACATATCACAGATTCCAGGAGACAATATAGCTTTAAAGCCTATCTCACCTTTGTGTCTCCAGAACCACAGTCACTACCTTTTTTGGCCACAGAAATAGAGACACTGTAGGAATGGCAAGACAACACGAAGGATCACACAGAACCTGCATGCACCAATCATCCAGTTGCAGGACTGCAACTGGTCACTAGAAGCAGTGCTGTCCACAACATTCTGAAACAGAGGGCATAAACGCACACCTAAAACAAACAGAGAATAAATATGAAAGAAATGTTTAAAGCTTTCAGCCTAAGAGCCATTTATCCACATAAATTTACATTGAAGCCAAATGTGGCAAAACACGAGGAAAATAGGTATTTAAAGAGCTCACTGACTTGACTTTAGGAAATACACGACTGTAAGGAAAACACAGGAATTACCGCAGATCCTTTTAATCACAAAACATCAACACTACCACTCAGTTGTCTCTATATGTTATACGGCTATAGCACAATTACCCCCTGATGTCAACTTTACTCCCCTATGACATGCTCTCAGACAGATGGAATGATACACTATTAGGATGGTAGCGTTTTCAGGAACAGCAAGTGACAACACTGATATATACTTGGCGGCCAAATGTAGTAACAGAACCTGCAGGGCCAAAAATAGTAACAGAGTAAAGGTGTCCCCCTGATGACAGACAGTCAAGGAGGCCATGATGATCGAGTAAAGAGGAAAAAGGCCCCTGCCTTGTGGTTGACTTGTAGTGAGCCCGAAGAATTTCCTTCATAATATAATTCACATTAAATACATAATTATGGGACGAACGTGCTTTCAGGCTCCACTGGTTATTGAAGCTGCAACAAACAGACAAACAAAAGTTACTCACTGCCAAGGGGACACAGCACTGGTAGCTGAAGGAACATGAATTAGACCACTTACTTGCTCTGAACAGTTGCACTTCAACAAGCGGTAACTGACGAAGAATAAAATTCAATAAACGTAACTGAGACGTAACACTTGGTAGCCGGTATAAAAGATGTCAACAGCCCAAGGGTAACATAACCAAGACCTAACCAAAACACTCAGTCCGTCTGCAGAGGAGGACAAAACGAGCCGAGCCAGGACCTAAAGGAACAAACATGTAAATACATTCAATTTCCTTTTTACCAGTCGCTTCTGAACTGGATTAAAGTCGCGTCAACTGCACCGTACTTGTACTTGTAATTACGACTCAACTGGGGTAGAGATATCGGAAAACCAGACTCGAAATCGAAAGAATGAGAAGATGGATAGCTGGAAACGCCTGGCTGTGAGGCTAGGGCAGAGTGGCTTGACTGAGTATGAGAAATATCGCAGTCATATGGGGTGACCTCTAGGAGGGGTAACCTCTAGATGTTTCCGTAAACGGGTAATCGAATTGTCTTTTTCAAAAAATATTAAAAAGTCAAAATAAAAAAATTAAAATTACTTGCATTTTTTAAAAGGTTTTTTACCTCCTAATATTATTTTTTTCTTTTTTTTATAGAAAAGGGGGGGGGGGGGGGTAACCTCCTGAAGGGTAAGCACCCGGAAACACGCTAATTTACGTTTGAAAATTAATGCATTATTTCTTGAATTTAATTCACCTTAAAAATTTAATGGTGTGGGTGGGGGAACCTCTAGGAGGGTAACCTCCCGGAAACACTTCATTAAAATTTAATATATAATTTTTTTTTGTAAATGTTGGGGTAACCTCTAGAAGGGTAAGCTCCAGGAAACACTACAATTAATGTTTAAATATGATTGCATCATTTACTAATTTTGCAACATTAAAAATATAAAAAAAAGGGGGGGGGTGACCTCTAGGAGGGGTAACCTCTAGTAAATACCAAATTTAATGGTGTGGGTGGGGGAACCTCTAGGAGGGTAACCTCCTGGAAACACTTCATTAAAATTTAATATATAATTTTTTTTTGTAAATGTTGGGGTAACCTCTAGAAGGGTAAGCTCCAGGAAACACTACAATTAATGTTTAAATATGATTGCTTCATTTATTAATTTTGCAACATTAAAAATATATAAAAAAAGGGGGGGGTGACCTCTAGGAGGGGTAACCTCTAGATGTTTCCGGTTCGGATGGATGGCCTTCTGCTGATGGGTTCTCTAGAACCTTTGTGTCCTCTCACTTTAATTAAATCTAAATTTGTTACTGATGGACGGTGGAGAGACCCGTCTAATTTCCCTTCTTTGCGCCCAACTAATTTGCTTATCTCTGAGAAACCTGATTCTGAACAGTTTGAATTTTCTGTTTGCTCTCCGCTTTTGGAATTCGACGAAAAATTCAAAGTTCACCATCCTGTTTATGTTACACATTTGGATGTCGAGTTTATACTTGGACAAGATTTCTTTGCAAAGTATGCTGTTAAACTTGATTTTGCGTTGCGCACTGCCACGTGCACAGTAAATAATGAACAGATAACGTTGGAAGCTATGTGGTAACGACTTTTGGCTTGCTTTTTGATAATTGAGTAGTTTTCTCTTCTTTTTGTAGAACGCTCTGTTTCTCTTTGGATAATGGATGTCGGTGACTTTCGCTTTTTTTTGTGTGTGTGTATTTTCCCTTTTCTCCCCCTTTCTTTTCCTATGTTGATGAATGGTGATTTTTTTTTTGTGTGTGTGTGTTGTACGGTGGCTTTTGTAGTTTTGAATATCTTTCTATCTCTTTCAAGTGTATTGTTGCTGTGTATTTTCAATTTTCTCTCCCTATCTCTTTGTGGCATGTGTTAATTTTGTAAGTTTTTCCTCATTTTCTCTCTCTTTTTCTTTCAAGTGTATTGGGTGTTGCTGTTGTAGCTGTGTGGATTCTTTCTGTTGAGTTGTGTTTTCCGAGTGTACTTTTTTTTCTTTCTTTGAATTGTGTGTTTTGTTGGCTTAACTGTTTCAACAGTGCCGTGGCACGTGTACTGTGCTTGGCACGCACCCTGCCGCTGCGCGAGGAGATTCGAGTTTTGTGATGGTCAATGCATGGGCCCCACGGGATTCCTTCCTTTTCACAGGCAGTCAAGTATTTTGTGATTTTTAATCATTTTTTTCCTGTTTTTCAAAGCCGTTCGGCTCCTCTCTCTTTCCCCTTTTCTATCTTTCCCTCTCTATGTTTGCTCTCTCTCTTTCTTTCGTTTGGTTGGTTCATAAGTTGTGAGTTTGTAGTTGGAACGGATCAGTAAGACTAAAGTTAGACATTTTTGCATTTAATTAAGACCAAGAAAGAGTTTTAGTTTTTGGTTACTTTAAGTTTCGGAACGGTGTTTAGTCATCGTAATAATCAAAAGAATTTCGAGTTAAAAATTTGCATTCAAAGTGAGTTACATGTAGTGTCTATTTGACTGTTATGTGTCATTTCCCGAATAGTTAGCTGCGAACAAACTGTTTTTCCCTTTTGTTGTTCGTTTTGAAAACTTTCGAAGTTAAAATCATTTTTCTTACAAAGCTCAATTTTATTATGATTTCACTTTCTCTCCCCTACCTCTGGCTGGAGTGGGTGATTCCACGATAGCGTGCAGAAACGTGTCCCAGAGGCTAAATTCAATGTCTTTAGGTGAAAAGTTCGGAACTTCACATGCCTAGAGCTGTATTTACCTTCCAACTATATAATCCCGATCAAAAACGACAGGATTTTATTCAAATTTAAAAGAAAAATTCAAATTAAGTGAGCTAAAAGTCAACTCCGTCACTGTCCCCGCCCCAAGCTGGCTGCTTTTTATTTCTTCCTTGGTTCTGTCATGACGGTATTCAATGTTTGCAACGGTTGTAATCAATATTTAAATCTACAAGCTACAAGATGTGTACCTCTTTATTGTGTTTCATTCTCGTGTTTACCTAAAAATAACCAAGAAAACAGTGTCTTCGAACCTAGACCTCAGCGTGACGGAGTTGACAATAGGTGTATATTTATCAGGTAAAGGGGAAATGTAGAACAAAACCCATAGAAATAACATTAAATTCAATCAATTTGAGGAAGAAATCGACTGAGATCGAGAGTTTGCGTCGTCTCGTGTGCTTCTCAGCACACAAAATATGTTGCGTTTCGGAGCGTATGTTTTTGTGCTCAACCTCTTCTAACAAAAGTTTATTTCGATTCCGAGCCGTATACAGGTCGTGTTTAGGCTAACAATGATGTAGAATCATTTATTCTATCTACAGACAACCGCGGGACTGATTTTCTGTACTATTTTGTGTTATTAAAGTGATTTATCTGGTGTACTGTGTGACGGAGTTGACGTCAACTCCGTCACGCTCGTCGAAAATTTTATGAAATTGCACATTGAAACGTTATTTCGGTACAGACAATTAAGGAAAATGTATTGCTACCTTTCTAGACATTCTCTTTCTCTTTCCCTATTAAAATATTGCCTATGCAGCGTATAATGTGCGAACGAAAGTGCCGTATACCACGGCTGTTTCTTTCAGGATCATCGTAACGTTGCGTTAAGCAAAATGGCTGTTTACAATCTCGTTGTTGCGTTAAATCTATGAGACAGATTTTGTTTGTTTTGTTTTGCAACTTTTTTTTAATACTTGAAGCAAGCATGTGTCGAGCTTTGTCGTCCTGTACGCGGCCTTATTAGACAATTTAGCAACGTTTTTATTTTATCTTTGTGTTTTCCTAAAAGCTGTACCTTTTTTTCGTACATTTCTCAATTTTGTTGTTTTTGTGATTTTTTTCAACGAATTTTTCAATTTGAATAGATATTTAGTTACCTAACTTTGCATAAGCACAACTTTAGTTTCTATTCGATTTTTTTTTCTCTTGTCCGATGACGTGTCTTTAGTAATATTTTTTAGAACTTCTTTCAACGTTTTTTACCTCAATTTTGTCATTTTTCCCCGTAATTTTATCTCTACATTGAAGATATACTGGTTGTTCACTTTTCAACTTCAAAATATGTACCCAGCTTTGTGCTGAGTTAGACGAAGGTGTGTTACTGGTCTGTAGCGTGTGACCTTTGTGCTGCGTGTGTGAGTTTTCAGTGCGTGCTGTACTGTTTCTGAAGTGTGATTGTGGTAGCTGTGCTTGTAGTAGATCTGTTGTTGCGTGAATCGACTCCAACAGCCCTGCTCACATGGCTCTCTGCTTTCCGTTCAGTTTGCCTCCGGATAATGTCCGTTCGAGGCTCCACCATCCGTTCTCATGCGCTTAAGGTAGCTACTTCCGGTCTGAACTGAGTGTTGTGTCTTGTGCCTCGATCTGTATTTTTGGCACTCTGGCTGCACTGGTGTGGTTTCGGCCTACCGGCTGCTTGCCATTCATTCGCACACACCCCTTTCGTCAAGAATGTACATCAAGAATGCGCCATTTTCTTTTTGCGCGGGAATGTTTTCCATTGCCTTAATTGGCCGTGGTGGGGTTTGATCACCCCCAACCTAACGTTTCCGAACTTAGATGAATCGCGTTGATTGTGTTCCGTTTACTAGATGTTTTTTTTTTTTATCCAACCAAACATTATAACTTTTCATTTTTTTTTGCTGTTTGTAACAATTTAGTGTGTAACCAAACTTTTCAATTACCTTTTTTTGTAGTCAATTTGCTTTTAATTTTTGACACTGAGGACACAATTTTCAACTTTAACTTCATTAGGTATTTTGATTTTTTTTTCAATGTATAAATAAAAGATTTTTTTTGTTTTTTGTTTTTTGTTGTGCTTTTGCTTAAGTGTAGTGTTTTGTAATACGTTTGCATTCCAGTGCAGTATGCTTTTTTTCTGCATTCATTCTGTTTGTTTTAATCCGAATTACCGTTTTCTGCAGTATTTCAATTGCGTTTGCTATTTCGTTTTCATGCACTGCTTTAGTTTTTATGTTAGATTCAAATGTAACCGGTTACCAGACAGACAACCTATAGTAAATTCTTATTTTCATCACCATTTTTCCTTCAAGACGTTAGGCAAATAGTTTTCTCCCCACTTCAAGATTTTTAGTTAGCTTAGATTTTTTTTTTTAATGTTTTCATTTATATGGGCTGTCCAGGGTTTGAATTTTCTTTCAAGACTCAATTACTTTTTCTCCTATTTTCATTTTTGTTTGAACTTCAAGCTTATTTTTTCTGTTAATGATTTTATTTTTCTCGATGGTTTTGTATCCCTCGATTCTCGGGGTCGAGAATTTTTTTGGAGGTGACCGGGTGCGGGCGGAAAGGCCCAGGATGGCGACGAGGCTACCTGGACCGGGCCGACGCTCCCGGGCCGCGTGGTCGTCAGTCTGCGGTAAGCTCCAGCTAGGGTCAGGTCGTCAACATCCCCTCCGTGTAACCGCCAAAGGTAGGCTTGCTCAGCGTGTAAAGGTATCTGTCTGGACCGTTAGGGCAAGATAACAATAAACCTTGGTACTCAAGATGTCTGCCTCCCGCGCGGCAAATCGCAGTCCGCAACGAAAATCGCGATCCGATACGGGTAAACGTTGTCGCACAGCGTTTAAACTTTGCACAGTTACTCTAGAAGGTATAAACTACCATCTGAAGGTCGAACCTCAACAAGCAGGCCCGCCCTTCCGCCAAACGGAGTTGCCAGCTCCGCTTTGCTCCGCCGGCAACTCCGTTCGGCAGGGGCCGGGCCTGCTTGGCCTGCCGGCGGCGATGGTCGGGCCTGCGGCCCGACCATTTTATTTACGCGATTTGTTGAAGAACATAATTAAATGATCCAGCGGGCCTTCGGCCAGCCTAAACCCGTTGTCTCAAAATTTGCCCCTTAAAAATGAGAAAGGAATGTAACGGTGATGCACCGTGACTACAACCCACCCTTCTGCTTAGAAAAAGTTTTTTTTTTTCGATTTTGCCATTTGAGGCCTTCTTCTGAGCCGAACGGACGAAATTTTAGCCCAAAGGGTTCTACTTTGACGAGTTACCCCTTAGAAGAACATAAAAAAAATATTTTTTTTGGACCTAATTTTGTTCCTTTGATACCCTAAATCTCACCCTTAGGGGTGGTTGCCAGGATTTGCCGTAGGCGTTTCGTTCTCTAGGAGTGACCCTTAAGATACCCTGAAAATTTCAAGTCTCTAGCACATCTCCTTCTAGTGGAACAGACAGACACACAGACACACAGACAGACAGACAGACACGAGGTCAAGATTAGGAGAAAAACGAAAACTTCTCCCTTTTCCGTCAAAATGTGTTAAAAATCGGAGTTGCCCCTGTAAGGTGGGCAATTGTTGGGGGGGCCTTGGTGGACTTCCCCACGGGGCCCCTGACCCCCCTAGTCCGTGCCTGCTGCACTTACTGGTATTTTTAAAGGGGTTGGTGATATTCCGATTCAAAAGGCTTTTCAAATAGAGCTGTACTTTTTATACATTAGCCTCATGGCACCTATGGGGACGTCGCGTGTTGCCTACCTAAATCTTCCCTAAGAGGCCATGTAAACTTTGGGCCCCTGTAAAATTTTTCCGAAGGGAAAAACAAATGTTACTTCGGGCCAAAATGTTCGTTAACATGATAACCATCGGTAGTCCAACCCTAGTAACACAGAACTGTCGAGCGACTCCCGCCCGACTCCCGCCTGGGCGATGACCACCATCACGGCGTGATCGTCCACGGCGGTGGCGCGGCGCGATAACAAAATGGCACAGCTCCTTCACCGCCTGGTCGTCGCCCACCTTCGGCGCCACGCTACCAGCCGCGTCCTCGCCGCGGGATGGGGACAGCCTCGCATAATCGCGGGGAGTTCGCCCGGCGGTGCCGCGGCGAGGCACGGAATGGCACACCGGCAATAGTGTGGCGGTGATGATGGAGTGGTCCAGGACAACTAGTGCCTCGTTGTCGCCTGGGCGGCTGTTCTAGAGGCACGAGCTGGGCGATAATGTGGCGTGAACCGGTAGGCGACAAAACGCGCCCGACAAAAACAGAAAAATCTGCGGATTAGAACCCGCACAACTCATATTACTTTTCCACGCCTTTTCCACCTGAGCTATGCGCTTCTGATGGGAGGGAGGGTGTTCCGTAGTGTCCTTAGTCTAACTCTAGACAGGGAGCCGCCCTCTGTCGCTAGAGGTTTAACGCCTCGCACCCGCCGCGCTGTAGTAGGCGACGACCCGCTGCTGTCCGATCGCCACTCAGAAATATTTTAAGTCCGAAGGCCCTCGGCCGGTAGCGAGCGCCCTACACTCATAACGTTATCGCTGCGGCGACTGTTGCCTAAACGATATCGAGGCGGTTATGTTACCTGGCGATCGCCTACCCTCCACGACGGCGATCTTGCTGTGATCTCTCAAAGTCAGTAACAAACTTGAATGGTGGGCCTAGGCATCGAGGGAATATCAACGGGGTGTCGAGTGACGCGAACAGATGACCGCCACATCAACGGTCAGGCGACAACCGCCCTCCAAATCTAACGCGCCCCGTCCTCGGGCAGCTCACGGTTGCATTTCGGTCGAGAACCCGCCCAGGCGCTGCCGCAGCGCCGTCCGCAGGCGAGAGTCATACGGGGACGCCAAACGCGCCACAAATAGCCACGGGCACGCCGCGCTACAGTTCCTGGGGAGACGTCGCGAGGCGATGACGATAGGTCTCTGTGTGGCGGTGATGGTGTTGGGGTGACTTGAAAGTTGGCGCTACACCATCGCTACGATCACGCTCACACCTTGTTGCCGCCGCGGCCGTATCACGCTACGGTGCCATTCGGCGAGAGTTTTGAGAGAACTGAAGGGGGGAGGAACTGCCCGCGGTAATCGCGCCTCTCTAGCCGAGCTGGTAACTTGTCTCCGGCCGTTAGCGAAGCATTGGTGAATTCCGTGTAAAACAAAATGTGGCATCGCGCGACTCACGCCTCGCTCGCGCCGCAATGACCGACGCGTCGGCGGGAGCGAGGCGTCAACCCGACTCGGCAGTTATAGAGGAATTACTAACATTATCGAAACATTGCCGCCACATCACCGTGTACCGAGAGTCGATGCGGCGGTAATGTAAACGTATTTCTTGTAAAAAACTAGCTATATGTACGACAGACCACGTCTCGCGTAACAGGCTTCGCGAATATCTCACGTAACACGGTTACGCTGCGACGCGCCTGGCGCACATATAGCTAGGCCTGCGGCGCTGACACCCGACACGAGTAAAATGGGAGTGATATTAACCTACAATTTTTCGCAAAGAAATATAGCACCCAACGGATGAAACCTTTTTTTACTTTGCCGACGATTTAATACACCATTTGGAGCTAGAATGCATTTCGAAACTCGATATGATACCTTTTCCCAGATCGCATTTCAATTCCTTCTCGAGTTATCGTGCGTCGTTTTGTATCAAAAAAACAGATCGAGTTCGAAGCTGAGCCTAGCTCAAAAATTGCCTTTTAAAAAAATCGAAAACTACAGGCCACAACGAATATTTTTTGATGGGTTCTTAAGGGGTAACTCGGCAAGAGCCCGTAGGGCGAAAATTTCGTCCGTTTCGCTCTGTCATGCACCGTTTGGGGGGGGCTAGGGGGTATTTCTTTTCGAAAATAACGTGAAAATGACCAAATGATGTATTAAATCGTAAAAAAAAAGGTTTTATATCGAAAAATTGTATATACACTCCTTTAACTCGTGTCGGGTGTCAGCGCCGCAGGCCTAGCTATATGTGCGCCAGGCGCGTCGCAGCGTAACAGTGTTTCGTGAGATATCGCGAAGCCTGTTACGCGAGACGTGGTCTGGCGTACATATAGCTAGTTGGCTGAGCGATAGCGAAGCCCATTACTCCACTGACCAAAAATGCTCCATTCTGTTTGTCTGTCTGTCTGTCTGTCTTGTCTGTCTGTCTGTTTGTTTGTCTGTCCGCACGATAACTCGAGAAGGAATTGAGATAGCGATCTGGGAATTTCAGGGTCGTTTTGTATCATAAAAAGACAGGACGAGTTCGAAGATGAGCACTCTAGCTCAAAAATTGACTTTTTAAAAAATCAAATACCACAGGTAGCAAATGTATTTTTTTTCAAATATTTTTTTATGGGTTCCTAAGGGGTAACTCGTCAAAGTAGAGCCCTTTGGGCGAAAATTTCGTCCGTTTTGCTTTATCTCACACCGTTTGGGTGCTAGGGGGCATTTCTTGGCAAAAATAAGGTAAAAATGACCGAATGGTGTATTAAATCGTAAAAAAAATGTTTTATTTGGAAAAATTGTATGAACACTCCCATTAACTCGTGTCGGGTGTCAGCGCCGCAGGCCTAGCTATATGTGCGCCAGGCGCGTCGCAGCGTAACAGTGTTTCGTGAGATATCGCGAAGCCTGTTACGCGAGACGTGGTCTGGCGTACATATAGAGATAGTTCGTGCGTTGTTGGGGTTGACTCGAATTGAACGTTAGCGTAACGCTGTTTATGCCCGGAGCAGCGCCGTTTCTGGGAAACTCCAGGTGACCATCGAGCCATGAGGAGAAGGGCGCCCTGGAGAGGAAGCTTTTCAGGGGCCTGGACCCCCTGTGAAAAAGAATAGTCCGGCAGGGACCAGTAACATACCACTTTTCTGTTACGTTACAAATTACGAAGTCGAAACATCACTTTTGAAATCCTGTTGTTACGGTACCGTAACCAGTAACAGAAAAGCTTTTTAATTAGTTTAGTTACAATTTTGTAACAAAATAAAACTGTTACAAAAAGAATGTTTCGGGTAACGAACATTCCAGAAATGGAAGTTGTAACGTTATAGAAAGTAACAAAACGAAATGGTAAAAGTTATTTTGTTACATGCTGTAACGTTTCATCCTGTAACCGTTCCAAAAAAAGGGCACGTACCGTTACGGGTATGGAACAAAGATGCGTTTAGAGAAAGTAACTTGTTCCAATTTGTACAAAAATAGGCGAGGTAAAAGTTCCGTTACAAAAAAAAAAGAAAAAAAATCTCGCCAAAAGCGAGCAAAACCAACCGAGACTAAGACCATGCGTCCGTTGCCCAGCGTCACCTGGCCCCGCACGCGCGCTACAGAGTGCAGACAGCACCGCAGCGTTCTTGTCAGGCGCTGCCCACTTGGCCAGAGCAGACGTTCTTTTCGCTTTCTGCGTCTTCAGACTATCAAGACCGTCCCCAACACCGGCAGTGTGCGGATGAAGCCCACTCAGACGGCGCTTTGTCTAAGCGCCGACTCAGACGCGCTTTGCCCACGCTCGACTCAAGACACAAATCGTTTCTCATCAATACGAGACAGCAGCTCTGGCCAAGTGGGCAGCGTGTCGGACTCGCAGTGTGCGGAGCACGGGTTCGATCCCAACCGGGTCTCTTTTGAGCGGCCACTTTTCACCGCCGGTGTTGGGTCGTCTTTCCTCCGTCTTCAGATCGTCTTGAAAACGCGCGTATTTGAGACGAAATGAAGACGCAGAAAGACGAAAGAAAGTCAAAACCGCTGTCCGAGGCGTCTTTTTCTCGTCTTAGTTTTGACTTCTCAAAAAGACGAAAATAAGACGGTTTTAAGGTAAAGTATTCCACACGGGGCTGGACAGGCGAAGCTGCGCGTTCGCGACCCGCCGCCGCCCTGGTGGCCCCGGCTGCGGCTGCCAGACCTGCCGGCCGGGCCGGGGTGCGCGGCGCACTTGCGCAGCTGCGCCGCGGCTCCGGCAGCAGGCTCCGTCACCGTCAGGGTCAGGGACGAGGCCGCTGCGGCCACGGCCACAAGACAGTTTGGTCGAGGCGCTGGCCGGGTGCCGAGGGCTAGGGCGAAGGCGCGGTGTGTCGTCCGAGTCCAACTCGCGCTGCTGACCGTCCACCAGTACCGTGCCCACGCCCATCCCGCCCCAGGTCAATAACTTCCCTCAATGTGTTGTGGTGCTTAGTGATACTTGGCCCTGGCACTGCCCGCAAGTCCCGATTGGTGTGGAGGGACTCCATTTTCTATTTCCCGGGGTGGCTTTCAACTTCACCTTCCCCACCCCAATCGCCCCCGAGGTTATGGTGTACCACGTGGTGTGCGGTGAACGGTGTGATCATAATCAAGAACCACGGGTATCCCGAGTGGAAGTGCGGAGCGCGACGCGGTCACCAACTTGTCTCCTCCGGGTGAGCGTTCAAATACCACGCGGAGCTTGTCTGGCGCTGTCCGTTCGACCTGGTAGCGACGAGATGGCGACGACGAACCGATGCGCCAGTGGCCTTTTAGTCATCGCCGCACCGTCGTCCCCCTCGTCGCTGCGCTCGAGACATTCCCGTCGCTCCGTCGTTGCCCGGGCCGCGAGAGGATCGTCGCGGTCTCGTCTCCCTTTGGCGACGAGATGACGAGCCCGGCCTGCTCCGCTCGCAGCCCGAATATGTTTTCAGACTGACGCTCGCGGCCCGTTTAGTTTTCCATACAACACCGGCGAGTGAGAAAGAAAGAGGAGGGGACACGAAAAGCGAACTGCCGACGGTGTTCGAACCCCCGACCTTCGACACACGAGTCTGACGCTTGAAGCCACACGGCCACTCACATCCCTGTACCATACGAGCGGCCGGGCTGGAATGCATTAGGATTTAGCAGCGACTTTTCAAAACTGCGCGCGCCCAATGCATCCCAGCCCGGACGCTGGTCTGGTACAGAGATGTGAGTGGCCGAGTGGCTTCGAGCGTCAGACCGGCGAGGCGATAAGGTTGGGGGTTCGATCACCGTCGGCAGTTGTTCGCTTTTCGTGTCCCCTCCTCTTTCTTTCTCACTCGCCGGTGTTGTATGGAAAACTAAACGGGCCGCGAGCGTCAGTCTGAAAACATATTCGGGCTGCGAGCGGAGCAGGCCGGGCTCGTCATCTGGTCGCCAAAGGGAGACGAGACCGCGACGATCCTCTCGCGGCCCGGGCAACGACGGAGCGACGCGCGCTCCGCAGTTCCACTCGGGATCTTGGTGGCAGGGACGGCGGGGACGGCGCGGCGGTGGCGTTCGTCTCGCTTAGCCACTTACGTGCCTGCCATCGTGACACTGCTGCCAAAGTCACAGTTTCTTCAATCGCAATAGAACAAAGCAAGTTATATGCACTCGCGAGCTGGCGCCGGATCCACAGGGGGGGGGGGGGGGGGGGAGGGGGGACCCAGGCCCTAGATAAGGTAGGCAAAAAAGTGTGATTTCAGCCTGTAAAGTAGGCGAAAAGCTCGACTTTCAGCAGCCTGTACAAAAGGCAAAAAGCGCGGCTTCGGCCCCTCCATTGGACCGGCCTGGATCCGCGCCTGTAGCGGAGTCGCTCTCCACAGCATCTTAGAATATGAAAATGCTAGTATAACTTCCATTTGGGGGTCAGCCTGGGCCGTAGTAACGTTTTCGTCGTGTTACAAGAAACGTTACGTCGCGTAACATTCTCATTCCGTACTTGAGAGTAACGTTTCTTTTCTGTAACATTTGAGTGTAACTTGAAGAGGTAACGTAACTTTTGGTTTGGCAATGTGTAACGTTACAATGTAACAAACATAAGAACTCAAATGTTCCAGTCTGTGATTTTTTTTGTAACGTTACAAAAAATGGAACAGTACAAAACGTAACCGTCTGTTCGGTTACCTGTCGCACGTAACATAATTCACGAGGAAGCTGTTTCGTTTTTTGTTCCGTAACGTAACAAATAACCAACAAAATGTAACTTTAATTTTGTTATGTTACTGGTCCCTGGAATCCGGGCGGATTCTCTGGGCGAAACACACGGGTCAGCGCGTGCCCACCGAGTGCGGGCAGCAGGACCGTGCACAGGGCCGTGGCTCAGGCCCGGGTCGCTCAGCCGCGGGCGAATCCGGGGGCGTCTAACCGTGCAGGGCCCCGGCGCGGGCGCGGGCAGATATCGGGCCGGGGGCGGCGGTGGCCGGGCTGGCGGTCGCGCCGTGTTAAGCCCGGGGCGGGCGGAGCTGGGCGGCCTGCCCGCGCCACTCCCGCGTGTTGACCACGGGCGCCCCGCGCCGGGGCCGTCGAGGGACCGAGCTCTTAAGACGATCCTCAGCCCCGATCCACAATCAAGGATGTATGAGTGAAAGCACCTTTTGCGTACTGATAACGCATTCATGACAAGCGTGTGGTCGGGTTTGCCTATGGCCAAACCCCCTACCACCCCAGGGCGCACGTAACGGTACCTTTTTTGTTTTCCCACTCTTTTCACTCTTTTGACTAGATCTTTTGAATGGTGCAAGATATCGAAACAAGATCAAGTCATAGAGCAGAGCTAAGATGTCGCTTTAATTTCGTTACTTAATGTTGAGTGCACTGAGTGCCTGAGTGCTCCTTGTTGCCCTCAAAAAATAAATTCGTGATTTGGGAAAGAAAAAATGACGTTATTGCCTTTCCGAAAATAATGAATTTATTTTAGGCCCCCGCCACAGATCATGCCCGCGCCGCGCCCGGGCCCCCGCACGGGGTAAAAAGCCCGGATTCGCCCGCGGAGCGCCCGGCCTGAGCCCGGCCTGTGCACGGGCTGTGCCCGCACGTGGCACGCGCTTCGCCCTGTTTTCGCCCATATCCGCCCGGATTCTTTTGCACCAGGGGGACCCCGCTTTCGTACCTGGAAAACAAAATAGGCTCCGACAGTTTTTATTTATCGGGTGACGGCGTTGTTGGCTCGTGGATTCCTGAATGTTTTCTCTCTAAAGCGCACCGTTCTTTTTACCCGAATCTATGCGGACGAAAACCAGGGTTCTCGCGACCCAATCATATCGCGCCTAGGGTGGTGGCGGTGGTGGAGCCGACTGCAGACCTTGCTGCCAGAGGGTCTGTCCGGCGCGGCCCGCCTGGCTGGCCCGCTTGGCTTTTTTAAACAAACCCGTTTCTGCCAGACAGTGGGGGGCAGGGGGGAGGCGCGAGATCGTTCAACACCACCTGTTGAGCAGCTCCACACCCACGCCCGGGTACCAGAGCAACAATAGGCACTGTGCAGCACAAATACTTTCCCGCGCCCCGCACCCAGCCCACATTCAAATTTCAAATAAATCATTCACAACGTATTGCAGAAAGCTATTTTCGCAACTTTAACAATATATATAAAGCGCACCTATTGACACACCTACCCTGTTGTATATTTCAAGGACTTAAATTCTAGTGCAGATGTTGCAGATATGCAGGCTAGGGAGGGGTATATGAAGTCATTGTGCTATCTAGAATTTTGAAAAAGGAGGCCTAGTTGGTTATGAGACAAATAAATATATATATGTCTGTACTTTCAGAGCACTTGAAAATTCCACAAATGGTAGTTTCGTTTCCTCAAGATGTAGTATTCCCTTTCCAAATGATCATCAACGTGATCAACGAGAGTACTTTTGGAATTTGAGCACAGAAAGTTGTAGCCTTCCTGCCTCGGACGTTGGACAGCGGTTGTGGGGAACAGAGGTGCCTCTTATTGTGTTGACTTCTCAAACCAACAGACAAACAGGATTGTTCAGAGATCTATAGGAAATAAGTGGACGAAGGCAATGTTCTCTTGACGCGTTCATGGAAAATGTGTGCACCTGAAACGACTTTATGTTCCTAAGAGATAGCCTCACCACTACCAGTGAATCACGGAAAATATGTAGTTACTGTATGTTGATAGACTTGCTATCTATTGTAAAAGTAATGTTAAGGAAGGCAATGGAAATATAGTCTGTGTTAACGCCTGATGAAGATGGTACAGTAGTGTTTCTGGTTCTACCTGCTAGTTATGGTGCGAAATGTGTGGACACAAAAACCAATTTCAATGAGTGCAAGGTACATAGAAAAAGTTTAGCGTCTGAATCTATGCTCAGTTTTGGTTAAATCAAATAAGTTGGACGCTGTTGCAGATTGTTGCCTACAACTTCTAATAGCTGTTGTAAAGAGAAGGAACCATCAAGCTGGCATCTCAAAGGAGACCCGACACCCATTTACTAAGCAATATTGTCCTAACTCCGCGGATCAGAATTAAAAAAGCTTAAAGACCTAGCAAGTGAAAAGGAAAATACTGAATAGAAACAACTTGTGTACGATCGTGTTCGAGTTAAAAATGCAAAGATATTATTAAAATAAGAAGGACTTGATATAGACCCACTCAAC
>JAGKQH010000054.1:0-53452 GCA_018691285.1 Cucurbita argyrosperma subsp. sororia | reverse complement strand
GCCCCGACTACGACGAGGACGAGAGCGACGTCTCGGACATCGTCCTGCCCCTGCTCCTGGACGGCTCCTGGACGCCCTCCAGCCGCACCAGAGGCTCGCTCTGCTCCGCCCGCTCTTGTGACTCCGCGTCCACCACCAGCTCCACGTCGAGCAGCGTCTCCAGCTGCTCGTCATCCTGCCCTCCCTCTTGTAGCATCGAAATAAGAATCGACTACAAGAGCACCTGGACCTTCGACCACAGGGGCAACCTTTTCGAAACCAATAACCCGGTGCGCGCCGTAGTGCTCTCCCCTCTGCCCGAGACCGACCCCAGGCTCATCCCCGGGCTCACCTACTTCGTACCCGCCCCAGACGCCCCTTTCCACACCTGGAAAACAATCCTCCAGAAACGACTGGAAGGCCCCCTCCTCTCCAAAACCAAGAAAAACAGCCGCGCTTCGCAGCGGCAACCCAACAAGCGGTAGGCCGACCGAACGCAACAATGAACTCGCCGGCCAGAAGCGACGCGGCCCAACAAACAGACGAGGTCCCCCGCCCCCGCCGCGCCCCCGGGCGCCCCAGAGGAAGTGGCCGAGGCCGAGGCCAAGGCCGCGGCCGCCGCCGCACCCGACCAGTGGGATGGTCAGTATCCAGGCTAAACTCTGAACGCCGCACAGCACGTTTCCTCGGCATGGATGAGGATAACGACGGCGACGACGATGACCCCGACGACGAACGCGAGAAAGCGTTTATGACAGCGACACTGCAACAGAAGTGGGGGATGAGACAAGCCAAGACACTCATCACGAAGAAGAACACGACGAACAAACTCACCAGCACGACGAGAGGCGGAGGCCCAGAGTAGAACGGCGAGAAAGGCCACGCCAGCATAGGCACGGGCCCTACTTCAACGTAATCCAGCAACAGATTAGAGTCCCAGAATACGATGGCAAATCGTCGTACTCGCTGTATCGCACCCAGTTCGAGATCATTGCGCAGGACAACAACTGGTCCAGACGGGAGAAGAGAACCCATCTTCTCAGGAGCCTCAGGGGAGAGGCGACAGAGGCACTCGAACTCCTGTCATCACAGGGAAAGAGGTTACATACGAGAATCTCGACACTACACTGCAAAGATTATTCACTCAAATGCAGTCTCGCTGGGAACTGAAGCGCCAGTTCGAACAAATCAAACAAGCGCCGGAACAATCCCTTCGAGATTACTCCCGCGCGGTGGAGAAAGCAGGGCGATCTTACATGACGACCCAGGGCGAAGTCGAAGTCCAGGAAGCATTAGTCCACGCATTCGTGAAGGGCCTCAGGGACAAGAGGGCCGCCAACTCCCTCGCATTCGCCTCCATTGACACTCTGGAGAACGCGATGAAACATCTCAACAGAGGGCTGGACCTCCGGGTAGCCCTCGACCCCCCCTCAAAACAAATCCACCTAGTGGAGCCCGTTAGTGACACCGAATCGGACCGCACGGACGACCGCGGCAGAAGCAACGCAAAAACCTGATTAGCGGCCAGCGCGTGTTACTGTCCTGTAAATGATAACAGACGAGTAAGGCGACTTCAAAGGATAAGTTAGACTTGGCGGCAGGAACCTACTTACGCACGGGAACCCAAGCTCTCGTTGAAGACCTTATTGGTAGAGAAAGAGATACTAACCTTTCCAGAAACCAATTTTTGACTGATGAGTTGGAGGAGTACTCCAGCGAGTTTCTTGCAGACGACGAGGCCGAAGTGCATCCAGAAGCCCTCCGTACCCCGGTGCTGTCAACACCAGGCCTACTGAAGGCGGAAGATCATTAAGGCTGCACGTCTCCTGCAAAAACAAAGAACACCATGAGCAAACATGATTTTGATTTTGATTTCGATTATGGTTTTGATTTTGGTTTTGATTTTTCAAGGGACTCAGACTTCCCAAATGGTTTTACCGGGAGACGTCCCGAAGTTTTCCCGAATAACTCAGACTTATTCGAAGAGAGAATATTTGTGAATTTTTGAGAAAAAACCAGTCAACCCAGAGAGAAAGGTCCAACGTTAGACTTGATCGGTTCCCAGTCAGCAACGGTTCCAGCCCGTCACGAGAAACTCAGAAAACTGCTAGAACGCCACGATCGTCCAGAAAGCGCTAAATTGCACCCCCGGATAACTACCCCTTGTAACGACTGCTTGTACAAGCAGAACATTCCAGCGCCATCCGGTCTCCAGGCCTCGCACCATCACCCGTGCGAGGCCGCAAGAAGCACCTTCTGCTCGCGCATGCCCCCGCCCACTGAAGGTACACGTCGCGGAGGAGAGCGGCCTACCTTAGCCTCTTTGCGCCCCGAGTTACTCGCTTCGGAGAAATATGTTCCCCCCTTAATTCGGGAGAGACTCCTGTGGCACTGCCAAACGCGAAAAGCTGACACCCTAACCCTATTTTGATGCGAGACCCAGCCTGCTCCAGTCCCGCCCCCCTCGGCTCGGGGCAAAGCAGCCCTGCCGGCGCGCCACCGTCCCCCCTCCCCCTTTCTTTCCCTGGCCGCCCGCTTGCCAACAACGGCAACAGCAACAGCAACACCGGCGCGGCACACGGCACGGCACGCCCAGTCAGTAGGCGGCTAGCTCTTGGCTCGGGAACGCACCAGCACGGATCCACAGCTATCGCAAAACCTGAAACCCTCGTCATGGCCGGCACCGCGCCTTGGGAGGTCCGGGTGACCATCACTGAGATCCTCCCTGACGGCTCTCAGCAAAGTCTTCTCGTCCATGTGGAAAACCCGATCCAGCACCCCCCGCGTCCTCCTCGCGGTTTCGCCACCGAAGTGCCTCCCGAGCCGGCCCCTGAGCCCCCCCTGGCTCCACCACGCTCACCTCGCCGGCATGCTCCTCCTGGCGCTCCACGAGCGTCGGTCTTCTCGCGGATTCCGCCCGGCTCCAGGCCCAAGCATCCTCGGATCGCTCCCCCTCTGCCAAAGCCCCACGCCTTTGGCTCCTCCGGCACCGCCCGGGGATGTCCGCCGGCGGGCCCTCCACACAACGGTCACTGCGGCCACGACCCGGACCACAGCAACCATCGAGCCACGGGCCAGCAGGCTGCTGCCCGGCCCCAAGCCCCTGCCCCAGCAAGGCCTGGTCCCCTCAACGGACATCGCGGGCGAAAGAAAGGACCCCCACGCTGCAGTAACTGCAAAAAGCGCTTTCACGCCGCTTTCCAGTGTACCGCCCCTCGGCGCCATGCCCGGTTGGCCCGTGCAGCCATGAACAATTTGTTGAACGCCAAGCCGCGAACTACGACCCCCAAGTGACAGTGCGTGCTTTAATGTTTGTGTGTGTTCATGTGTCAGTGCCTGTGTTTATACGTTTAAACCGGTGTTTTGTCTGTGTATGTTTTGTCTATGTTTGCATTTTGGTGCCTTACTTTGTTTATATGTACTACCTATGCTACTGTATTGCTTTTCTAAGTCAGTGACGCTTTTCCCTAGCAATAGTAAAATTTGTGCCAAAGTCTCCGCTACGCCCTTGTTTTTGAAAACTCTAAAAAGATGACCACCCCATCGTCGCCTGCACTGTTACCTTGCCGACCTGCGCATTTACTTGTTTCGCCCGCTTACTCCTGTATTGTCCATTCACCTTCCGAAATTAGTAAGTCGCTTATTAGAACCGAACCGCAGTCCGACTATTAACTTGCCTTTATAGCACTAAGCCTTTGTCATATTATGTGCCAATGTCCTAGCCCTCTCTAACAGCCCCTTTTCGGCTTCCAGTTTCCATTTTACTTTACTCCTTAAGGTTTGCCCACTAATTTTACCTTTGAAACATTCATTTAACTCTCTACCTCTCCAACTGGATGAGTTATCTATCTTAAACTTTACCTGGTACAACCCACTCTCATACTTAAGAAGTTCTAAAACTAATGTCTAAAGATCTTAACTAAAATCGTAAACTCTCAGTATTTTCCTTTTTGCTCCGAAATTATAAACCTTAGACTTTATAGGACCAGAGACCTGCCTCTCAGCTGTGTCGGTACCTGAAAGATTAACACTACAGCTAGTTGCCTCTGAGCTGTGTCCTGGACCTGTTCAAGCAAAGACCTCCAAGCTGCGTGAACCACCTGTTTGAGTGTGTCAGAGTACCTGTTATGATTGCGTCTATGACCTTTCGTGGCTGCGTCCGCCTATCTCTAGACCTTTTTGAGCTGTGTCCCCGACCTGTTCAAATCGCGTTAAATACCTGTGGTGACTGCGTCCTTGACCTGACACTGCTGCGTTTTGAGAACACTACTCACACTAACACTGATTAACACCTAAACGATTATAGACCTGTCTCCAAAGGCTGCGTTTTTGAAATAATTAATCAACCTGTTTTGAGCGTGTCCCTGACCACCAAAGCTGCGTTTCTCACTTTAACTTTAAATTCAAACAACTCGGAGAGGCAAGGAAGAAATTTATCTAGCTTAAAGTCAATTAACCACTCAACTAATTTTTAAGCATTAATAATTCTATGTGATGGCACCAACCTTTTTAAATTCATCTTGTAGCTGTCTTCTGCTGTTTCTTCTCTCTGATTGATCTTTGGGACAGGCTCCAACCTTCCCCAGGGATTAAAGTAGCAACCTCGTAGAAAGTAGACTGCTTGCCAGTAACTGAAACAAACCAAGCGATATTTAGTATGTAATCTGACTTGTACTTAACCAAATCAATCCCTCTAGTACTCACCATTGCAATTTCAAGAAGTTGCTTCCCTGACCATCAACTGCTGCAGCACCAGCCTCCACGATCGCCAACCCCCAGCAAAGGTCATGCTGCAGACCAGCAATTTGGACCGCCAACTTCCTTCCCCGCCGCCCTCCTTCGGAGGAGGAAGGGACAAACCTTCTGACGCTTTTGGGAACATCTCTCTCTCCCCTTGGAGTTCCCCTGATTCTTCCTCAGAATTTTGAAGTGTCCCTTTCTTGATTTATCATCACTGTCCTGGAATGTCTCAAGGATGCTGTCAGTGCACCCCAGAAGAACGGGCACTTGCTTCTTTTCACAACAAGTATGCTGAGCGCGAGAGATTTGAGAAATACAACTTCTCCATAAACTCCTCCAGCGCGCCACCTCCAGCCGAACCACTCGGCCCACTCTGACGTCACGGCCTGACTGCCTCCAGAGCGACTCTCGCTATCGGCAGTCCAACATCCGACGAGCAGCCGCTCGAGCCAATGTTGATAAACAGACTCGTTTTATCCGACTTCAAGAAAAGAACTGGACCAGGAGACCCACACCATTCAGTAAGGGCCCCTCCGGAACGACTGAAACTCCAGGATCAGAACCTGAAGCCATCTTCAAGTCGCCCCATCGCTGTCAGTCAAATAATACCTGTCGACAACTTAACCTCCAAAGATCTGTTGAAACCGACTAGAAAGGAATTGCCTTTTCCACCACCAAAACCTCAAGAATCAACCGACAACACCCTCGCAGACGAGAACCAACAACGCCGAGAGACGCAGAACCTAGACGCAGTCATGCAGACGGAGATGGAAATGATTTAAGTTAAGTATAATGGTAAAATGAAATAGTTAAGATTCTTAGGAACGAGATGGTGTCTTAGATAGGTCTAGTCAGTGGTAGGACGACACCAAGGCAACCTCTCATCCGAAGGGATGAAGGGGATCTGTAGAACAATTAATCTGTGCAAAGCTTTTGTTTGTTTCTCTCTGTTACAGTTCACCACCCCTACTAATTCCCAACTCGGTCGGGTCCTCCAAGTGGTCAGCAAAAGGCGCGTTTAAGTCCCTTCTGCAGAGGGCATCCGTCAGCTTGTCCCTTGGCACGTCACTGTGAACGGATTTCGACCAACCTCTTTAATTTTCTTTTTGTTTAAAACCTTGCGATCCTGCGACTATCTGGTCTGACAAACCTAGTCAACACTTCGTGGTGTATGGACGTTTGGTTCTTACAGGTTCTTCTCGAGAAGACTCAACCTTTCATCAAAATTTAGATTTAAAACCTATGTTGAAATGTTAACTAATTGGGCATGAAGTCTTTAATTTTTACCTTTTAAACCATCAAAATTTGACCTTTAACTTACAGCGAATTCTTGACTGAATAAGCAAGGGACCATTGGAATTTCTTTCGAGGAAGGTGTGGTGTTGTGATCTGCTAAATACACCATAAACACTCTTAACCTAACCTGCTTAGACCTATGTATGGCGCCATGACAGTCGATCCCTCCTGAAAGTCTCTACAATGCTAGCCTATACTCCTCTGATTCCTTTGGTACCCCCACCCTAACAATCAGCCCCTCTTATTCTTGACTTCTTCTTGGAATTCCCTTTATAAGCGGCTCGCGCCGACCCCTCAGCGCCCAGTCTTGCACTGTCTATTGTAGAAGCTACGCCCCTTTCCTCCCTTTCACACCAGCCCCCTCGCCCAGGGCATAAGGTATAAAGCTCACTCGCGCCCTGTGCTCGGGGTCAGTCCATCGACACGCGCCTCAGGATCAGTTCATCGGGGAGCCCGTCTCCCAGTAGTTAGACCCAAGACCATCGTCAAGACCTAAGTGTTGTTAGTGATCATGTGCGTCACCAGTGTTCACCTGTGTTACTCGTGTCCAACCTACCACTGTTCATCGTTGCTACAAACCACCACTGTGAGTAACCAATAAACTTGTGTATGTAAACTGCCAGGAATATTAGTGTCATCTTTCCACACTGGACCTCTAAGATTCATAAGAACTCAGGGCTACTAGTAAAGCTCGTTTAGGGCGGTCAACTACCTACTGACCGCATCGTGTTGTTAAGGCGCTGGACTCGCACGGCCTGTCAGACCGGCTTCATCGATCGTCCGGTGCGGGCTCGCTGCCCACTCCGAACGGCTGGGCGCGGTCTGAGCTCTGGCTCCACCTCGCTCACTCCGGCTCATCTAGCCAAACCTCCGGTCTGATACGAGCTTTCAAACTTTTCTTAGCGCGGCACTCCGGCCTTTCCCGTCTTAGCCTAGCGTAGTGGAGAACAAGACGAGGAGTGCGAATCCTTTTTGGCACGATTCGACCGAGTTCTCGACTGTTACGATGAAATAACGCCGCAACAACGAAAAAAGTTGCAAGAGGGACCGATAATTGTACCTGGGAATAGAACCCCCGCAACCCTGGTTCATTTGAATCCTGAGAAAAAAAAAATACTTAGTCGTTCGGCATTCTAACTGAGTTTAACTGAGGATTGTAGGAGACGGACTGAGTTTCGCTGGACATTGTTGTAATATTCATGCGTTTTACTTCGATTTTACCGGATTTTACATTTACTTTGGCTGATTCAGCTGCCAGTCGCATTTGCCTAACTGGCATTGAATTCGAAACAACTGGATTTTATTAACAACCGCGACTGTGTTTTGATTACTTTTAACTGAAAAGCATTTATTGACTGATCGTAGCTGAGCACTAGACTGAAGCTAACTGAGATTAGTGAGATGCTTCTCGTTACTCTGCCTCGTATTGGCTGACATTAGAAGGAAGTGGGTTGATGTGCATACTCAGCCGATTTTGGTCAGAGACCAGTTCCGAATCTGAACTGACGTTAGTGAGTGCCCAGCTGATATTAACAGTCAACCAGTTACACATTCAAAACTGAGCAAAATTTCAGTCGTTTCAGCGTATTGGAAATTGTACACATTTACACGAGCTTACATCAGCAGAATACTCGAGGAAGTTTCAGTTCAAATTTTACCAACTTCAGTTAAAGTTGAACTGAGAATAAACTGAGAATGCACTGATTAATGTCATGCACTGCATACAGCTAAAGCCGTCTATATGCAAACCATTGTCAGTCTTACTTCAGTTAAAATTTTGGTAATGTCAGTCAATGTCAGTTCAGAAGACAACTGCGATTGGTTGCCGTTTAACTGATAATAATTGGAAAATGTCGCGAGCCAGCTGCCTACTAAAGCCGTGCAAATCCTTACTAATACAGGCAATAATTGAACAATAATCAGGCAATCTCAGTCGCCTCTGCTAAACGCAGCCAAAGTCAGTCAACTCTCTCTAAACACAGTTGTACGCAATGTAACCTCAGTTACGTTTTTCTCTAGGGGAGCCAGCCAGCCTGGTCCTGGGGAGAAAGGTAGACTCCGGCACAGCATCAGCCATCGATCAGATCAATCAGCTGATCGATCAGCTGCAGGCACTCATATTGAGTGCGCAGCCATCGGCCAGTGCGGTCACAGACACTCACTCAACACAACACAAGGACACCAAAGCAGGCGGGACTACCCACCCAGGGGCGGAAACATCTGGTCCCCCCCCCCCCCAGTAGGTTTTTAAAACTAGAAATACTCGGTTGATAACATGTTATTAAACCGACTTACAACTGAGAAAAGTTGGTTGAAAGTCTGTGATATCGTACGGTAAGTCAGTTGCAAACTGGTTTCCAACATGTTTAAAGTCGGTGGAGAGCTGGTTACTCCAACCCGAAAAAGACTGTTGCTAAGCTGTTTTTACTCGGTTTCCGCTCCCCGATAAAGACTGTTGCTAAGCTGTTTTTACTCGGTTTCCGCTCCCCGAAAAAGACGGTTGCTAAGCTGTTTTTACTCGGTTTCCGCTCCCCGATAAAGTCTGTTGCTAAGCTGTTTTTACTCGGTTTTCGCTCCCCGATAAAGACTGTTGTTAAGCTGTTATTACTCGGTTTCCGCTCTCCGAAAAAGTCTGTTGCAAACCAGTTTGTATTCGGTTTTTAATCTGTTTCCTCACCCCTAAATAACCGGTGGGGGTTTATCCATAAATTTTCATACTTTGTGGGAGGGGCCGTCAGTAAATGAGGCGTAAAAAGTATGGGGATCCTTAAAATGACAATAGAGTCAGTCGGGTGAATGTTTTAGTATAATTGGCGACATATAAAGTGATACAAATTCATTTTAGAGTTCTTAGTCGGTAATGAAGATATAAACTGGTATTAACATTTAGCAAAACATTTACAAAAAGACCATTATATGCTATGCTGTAATGGATATACCAGGTGGCTGATTAACCCCGCTCACTTCTGTAGTTATGCTGTACCGCACGCACGAGTGCGGGCGGGTTGCCTACTCGCTCGGCTCGTAAGGCGCCGTGGACAGGGGCGATAGGCAAGCCCGCCCGCACTCGTGCGTGCGGTACAGCATAACTACAGAAGTGAGCGGGGTTAATCAGCCACCTGGAATAGATAATATGTACATTTAACGGAACATTTACAACAGAACAATTTTTTTTACAATTAATTAGAAAATGTTATCCGATTGTGGAACCGGTCTAATCTCGGGGCCGGAAGGCCCCGCACCAAGATAAGAGGGATCGACGTTCTCCCATTGTTCGTGGTCCGTGCCCGTGCCCAACTGGTGACCCCCAGTCACACTGGCCTCAGCCGACACAACCTCCGTGGTGGTCTTCTTGGGCTTCGGCCCCTTGCCACCACTTGCCTGTGCCGGCCGCTTCGGCCGCCCGGCCTGGTATACTAGGGCGGCGGCCTGAACTTCCTCTTTGCTGAGGCCCTTTTCCCGAGCCTCCTGTTTGACAAGGTTGACCCCCCTCGCAGGGCACAAGGCACGAGCAGCCTCGCCCACCATCTTCCTAAAATTCTTCTTCCCGGCCTCAATTTTCCTGGCAGAAAGGTGCTCACCATTGACCTTCTTGATGTTGGTCAGCCAATGCCCAAAGACAACTATTAAAAAAAAGAAAAGTAAAACTATGAGCAGCAGCACTCAACGGACTCAATGACACGTAATCAGTGTGTCTGAGTACCAAGAAATAAAACTAACAAGAACTTACCTTGGGCATCTAAAACCCAACCATCTGGCACTTTTTTTGTCCCTGAAGAATGGCACATTCTCATAATTTTAGCTTCTTTACCAAAGCATCCTTTGAGTAGTGTTTTAAAGAAGTTTAGCTCTTTTTGTGACTCCTCAATCCCAGGAATATTCCGCCGTCTTATTTTAAGGCCATGATACTGAACAGAAATATCGGTCTTGTTATAATGTAAAAACAAAAATTAACAAATTTTTTTAAAAATTACAAAAACTTACATTATCCCAGATATCTTCCTCTTGATGTAAGGAGGAAGATGTGCTTCCAGAGGCTATGCTGCTTTCACCTGGGAACAGGAAAGTACCAGTGGTTAGCTTAAAACTAAATTGTTGAAAAAAACTGAAGTAAAATGTACCATGTTTAGTTGATTTCACACAATATGATATGAAATCTCACCTAAAACATGAGGCAGCAAGCAGGAGCGGCAACAGCAGCATGAGCCTGTTTTCATATGCTCCTGGGCAAACTCCACTGACTAAGAATATTATGATGCAAAGCATAATATTTAGTCCAACATTAGCTTTGAAGTCCCCGATCCTTTCAGTTTTTTTTACAGGTATAAACCATAGAATTGCATTCAATTAACACCTCCTTTCAACTCCCTCCTTCCCTAATCACAACTTCTTCCTTCTCTTTTTTTTGAAGCTTTAGAAAGCCTTTATGACTGGTTGTTCATAGCAAACTAGACCTCCCCATATCTCCCCCCTTAATCACTTAGATATGGCAGTATAGTTGTAAAGAATCTTTAACCTTTCCTCCAATCCTTCTCTATTTTTAAATCATTTTTTTCTGGGGCCTTTGAGAGAGTTGCATTGAGACCATTTGGATGCATCTTCCTGTACCATGCAACTGTCATGTCCAGTCAACTAAAGCGCAATGTCTCCCTTCAAATTATAATAAGAAGTACGTCGGTTAAAACTTCTATGCGCTGATTTGATCAGAATTCAAACAACTTTTTTAAAATATCACAGTGCCCACTATTTATAGTGAAAGAGCAAACACTCAGAAAAATATATCCAAATTTAAATAAAAAATCACATTTAAAATAAAATATATTACTATTAGCATTTAGATATGTATAACAGACCATGAATCTATAGTTACAAAAGGTAACGAATAGAACAACAAGAGGGACTAGACTGCTTTCCACTGAAGTAAGATTTCACCTATGGTAACTCAGCAATCTCAGGCCAGTTTGACATAAGATGTAATAAATATTTAAAATTTCTCCTAAAACCACCAACTTACTTTTCTCCTCCGGTTACCTATCTCTCTCTTGGGCCATACTGAGACCAGTTGAGAACATACTGATTAATCTTTCCGTCCAGACTATGCAAATGTAAAAGGTTTGCAGAATGGGCTTAATTTAAGGAGCGAGCAAAGACACTCAAGTAAATTTAAATTAGTTGCATAGAAAACAAAGTGCGTCAGTCATCCATAACAGACAAACAATGATGAAGTAGACCACATATTCAGTAAAACAACAAAAATAAATATGAAACAAATATTACAGTAAGTTTAAGGAGATTTGAAAATTTCTACTGTGTGCAAGACGGAAACTCAGCTGTCTCAGGCCCATTATTCATTTTAGAATATTGGTAAGTTTCTCACCCACTCATGCACATAACTCTGCTTGTACACTGCATACTTACTAATTTTTTCTTTTATCAAGCTCACATCTCTCTGAAGGTTCTGTATGCATACAAACACAGTATCCATCCGTTTAATGTTTGCATTTAATTCTTCTTCCTTCTTTCTCAGTTCCTCTTCTTTCTGACTCAGCTCTTCGGCTCTCCTCTTCTCCTCTTGTTCTCTTCTTTGAGACTCCTCTTCCATTTTCTTAATGATCTCTGCTTGTTCTTCAGCCCGCTTCCTTAGATGTTCTATTGTCACCCCTGTGTCACCCAGTAGGATGCTATTGTTTGGACCTAACAAATCAAGGTGACTGGAAGACTTTAGTGCATTCAAGTGGTCCTGGTGAGACTGTTGCCGCGCGATTCTCTGTTCCTTCTGAAACCCGTCACAAGAAAAAATAAATTGAACATTCGTAAGACTCTATAAGAATGCTTCAGATTAAGTTAAAAAGAAATACTTACAGAACTGCTTATCGCTTGTTTTAGAAGTTGGCCTCCTCGAGCTGCCTTGTCATCAGATTCACAACCAGATTCCAGTTCACTTGTATCTTCGATGGTACGTGGCCAAGACAGTTCTCCAGAACGAGTCTTATCAGTAAGAATGGACTTCAAATCATCTTCAGATTCTGCAAAGTAAAAATGAATAATGTTAAAAGAACAATAAATGACAATACTAATATTTGACCACCAGTACATATAGGCTTAACCGACGGCCTTCACAAGAGCTAGGATTCACAAGAGCTAGAGCCACAACAGCTAGGATTCACAAGAGCTAGGCGTCGCAAGAGCTAGAGTTCACAAGAGCTAGGCGTCGCAAGAGCTAGAGTCCACAAGAGCTAGAGTTCACAAGAGCTAGAGGCAAATCGGCCGTTACCGTTGGCCGACTATACTCAGCGGCTCGCGCGGGAGCGAGTGCGTAGATCGAGATATCTGTGGCGCGGTCGTGTATGAGGGATTCGGAAGAACTACAAGCCGTTGTTTACGTTCTGCTACTTTGCGCAGTATTGGTTACAGTTGTTTATCTTGTGTGAAATGTGTAACCGTTGATTATAAATAACAACATAAATATGTTTTTGATTCTTGGACGGGAGGTGTCGAGCCCGTTTAAACGAACGGCTGTTCTGTCTGTATGGCTGGAACATTCGGTTGTGGACGTCGATTTATTTCACTGCGTTTCATGCTCACCGTGAGTGTAGCATTGTGGTGTGCCAAAATCGGATCGACCATCGACAGTAATAATATAGATATCGTCATGTTTTGCGTTCCACCCTTGCGTTGTCACTTAGTTCAACAGTCGCGGAGAAGGTGAGAAGTACTCATAACCTCCGCAAGTTTGTGTGGCACGATTTGCATTATTTTGTAACCAATCTGGTTGTTTTGGTCTTGTGAATGGGCCTTGCACTTCTCTGTTTCTCGCTTGTGTACGTTTTCTGCATACCTCACTCTCGAAACAAATTGCACATGATACCATGTATATTTGCTTGCTTTGTGGTTGTGGCTTGTATCCACCTTCACGTATGCTTTGTTTCCAGATCACTTGTCAGTCGGTTTGCTTTGCGCTGCCTCTTAGATGTTGAGGACTTTATTGTAACATCACTGTTTATCAGGTGTAACTGCTGAACAGCTTCTTCACCTTCGTGAGTCCATTCCAAGATGAATCGTGGGAACTGGTTTCATTGGGAGGAACTAGGAGTTGGTGTTTTTGCTGTTCTCTAGGAAAAGAAGACCGTTTATTATGGTAAGTAGTGCACATCTGTGAGCTGTGGGGTCTTTTTTTTTTTCCTTTTTGTTAAACTGTTTAGATGCCATTCTGATAATTGATTTCTTGTGTTTACTGGTTCGGGAACTGTTATCTAAAGTCCTGATGTGTATGTTTGCTTTGACATTAGGTTTGATACTGGCTTCAGGGATTGGTTCCTTGTCGCAGTATCTTACATTGTGAAGATCAGAGGTTTTGGTAACTTTTTGTTGATTGAACATATCTTATTAGGTTTTTGATCCACAAACTATTTGTTTTTTAGTAGGTTCTCTCCGATAAATTGATCACAATATACATACCTAAAAGGGAAATCTAATAATTCATTTTCTGTCTTCTTTGTTGTTTTGTTATCATTAATTTTATAACTTACAGGTTTGCATTGCGTCTCTTAACCAAGAATCGTTTGTTGAGCGTGCCATCCATAGAACATAGCTCACTCCAACTTCGCTTCCTTCTTTCTTCTGCGTCTTTTTTTTTTTTTTTTTTTTTTGCATCGGTTTTCTATTGAAAACAGAGCTTGGGTATGTATCACACTCACTAACCGTTTGCTGTATGTTTATAATTAAGTGAGCTTATTATTGTCTTTTCATCCCTTAGGCATCAGTTTGTGGATCGCTGAGCGAAGCTCAGTCCAAGTCGCTGAGGGGTCAGGCGATGTCTCCGTCGTGAGTCTGTCTGTCTGTCTGTCTGTGTCTAACTCACTCAATGGACTACGAAACGGCTGCACCAATGACGAAATGCGAGTTTGTTTAAACATTGACATTTCTTGGGGCAGTTTCAAATGCATTTACTTTCAGGATTTGTTTAGTTTGAAATATTAAATCGTTTAATTTGAATTCGCGCGTAGTTGTTGGCAGCACTGCACCCGAGTGGGCAAAGAGCGCAAACGGCACCTGCGTCACTTCGAGACTTTCGTACTCTCTCACAAGTGATCAAATTGTCGGATTGTCAAACCGAGTGTGATATTTTTAGTTTTAGAGTTGCGGAACTCGCCCTGCGAAGTTTCGCGAGTGTCCGGTGAGAAGAAACGAAAGTGATATTTCGAATGGTTTACGTGTTTACGTACGGAGAGGGGGGGGGGGGGGGGGGGGGGGGGGGGGGGGGGGGGGTTCGGGAGAAATGTGAAAAGGTAACTATTGTTTCGGGTTCATCTTGACAAAAGAAAACGAAAATGTTTTATGCTCCAAGACGATCGGAATCGAAATGGCAGAGTTATTGCCCCCCAAATTGCCAATTTGGTCGTTTTTGCTACTTAGTGACAGTTTGGGAACCAATAACTTTGCTAGGTTGGCTCTGATCGGCTTTGAGCATAAGACATTTCCTTTTTAATTTTGAAAAATGAATCCAAATCTTGTATTACACTTTTAATTTTGTAACTTCTAAAAAATTCAAATTTTTCAATTTTGTTATTTTAACAAAATGTAATGGTGTTTACTTGTAGAATGATTGGAAGTCACCTAATCTTTCAATAGGACATGTCAAAACGATTATTAAACACACAACTTATTTTCACAATAGCCATGGACTTGCAAGGGACCGAACAATATTATAGCCAATATCGCAAACTCAGGTAGGATAGGCCCATCGAAATCAGAACAAGGTATATAATTTTCTTAAATTGACTAGCTTTGTCTGGAGTCACATTATGTTTAATGATATCCAATAAAACAGTGAGAGCATTGAAATTAAACTCTATGATACGATATATTACAGAACTTTCAATTAAATACACTTCAGTGACTCGTGATCCTTCAAATGCCTCGGAGAGATCTGATAAAAATGAATCAAAGAGTGACAAGCAATACTTGTCGTAGAAGAGAAGTTTAAATGTATTTTGAAATTAGATTAAATATTAGGGTATTAATTTCACTTCAACCAGAGGCAATCTAATAGAATTTCACCTTTCACAAATAAATGGAATTGGTTAGAATGAAATGTGAAATGTACAGAAAAGGGTAAATTAAGTAGGGGGAGGGCAGTGGGGATAGGAAGGGACAGCTACCCCGTGCATAATGTTAACGCACGGGGCCCTACGTATTAACAATCATCTGCGCAATGGCATGCTGAGGATCTTTCTTCCCATCTCCTTATGTTTCTAAATCGTCCAAGGCCAAGTCAACTTCTTCTATTAGTTCTTCTTCATTAACTTCAAGAGCCTGATTTCTTTCTCCTATATGTTGTTTTTTCATTAGGATCTCCGATTTCTCCACTATCTTCGTTATCATTTACATTTTCATTAAAATCTGGAGCGTCATGCATGTCCATGTCTTCATTGGCATCTTGGTTAAGATTCAAAACTCTCCCAGGAGCATTTTGCTCCGGCCCAAAATAACTCCAAAAGCTGGTACATCTTGACCAACATTAGGTTGACAAGTAGATACATGATGCTCCCAGCTTCTAAACGAGTCCATACGATGCCCACATGCACAACCAAACCCTCTAGGCCTGTTCTCACTTACTCTAATTCCATGTTCCTAAAATACATGATAACGAACATTTTCAAGTTCTTCATTAATTGCAAGCAGACAAATAGGGCAAAACACAGCTACATCTATATCCATGTTAAACCTAAATAAGTCGCAGAATAGCAGCCAACCTAATTTACAGGAAGAATGATATGGAAGTTGTTAAGAACAAAACACGCATCAATTTACTGCAAGTTTAGGTACTTACTAAGTAAACACTGAGCAATTTCAACATTAACCGAAGCCGATAGGTAATCATACAACTGCAGGTCTGTCCAAGTTATAGGGGTCCATTAGAAAAGAAGCTCTGAAACAACCAAACTGGGATGTAATGAAGATTTGTAGGTACACGTAAAAAAGAACAAATTATACATCCAGCAGAACAAAAAAGTAACAAAAAAGGTTATACATAATTGTAAGGATAAAAAACTTACTTCAGATCGTTTCAGAAACACCTGTGCACCAATACAGGGCTAGCCACAAAATTATAATGAGCTCTGCCAATGCAAACTTTTGCCTCGAATAGATTTAGATTCCACAGCTACAGCAAGCAGATGGTAAACATTAAAGTGCACAAAAAAAATCGGGTACAACGGAGAAATTCAAAACTAACAATAGAAATTCAAAGCAAAATACTCACTTTAGAAAACCAATGAAAGGTTTGAACAAGAAGTTAGGTTATTAACAAGTCATGCAGTGGCTGCAAGCCAAGCGATGGGTCCATTAGAAAGAAAGCTGTAACAAACGATTTGAGATAGTTATGATTTATTTATATACCCTTACAATGGAACCACAAAGATATCTACCAGAAGGAATCGATAAAAAAAGCAATGCATTTTTGTTTTGGAAACAACTTAGATAAATCCCAGGCAGAAAAAACACGTATTGTTGAGCCCTTAAGATAGAATAACATAGCGTCTATCAACAAACTATGTCGAAAATAAAAAGGCAAGTTAAATAGATAAATTGATGTCTGCTTTGAATACCTCACACAATACACAAGCGAAAAGCTTTGTTGCCGACAGGGAGAGAGCCCGTTTAAGGTCGGACATATTCCTGGTTCTGTCCAAGATCTCCAAGTATGCAAAATATAGCAGACATGAATGACGATCAGCTAGCGGCTCGAACGAATGTTGAATTTGAATTCTAACGCACTTCAGTTTTTTTTCAATATTATTTTTAGCTCAAACTATTCTTGAGTCAACCGTTGCAGGTGTAGTATATCTTTATCTGCCTTTCACAGCAAAAAAAATTAGAAATAAATGCAAAAAAAGTTGAGTATTAAATGCGTAGTTTGAGCGCGAAAAAGATGCCCGGAAGTTATGTAAAACCGATTTCAGAGGCTTTATGTGCCAAAAATATTGTACAAAAGTAATGAATAAATTCCCACGAGAACTAATTTGTCGATTTGGAAGAGATTCTAGGGCTCTAAGTAGGCTTAATTTAGTTTTTTTTGAAATAACCGAATTCCGGCGCATTTCTTTTCCGAGAGGTACGATCGGAAGTCGGATATGGTCTATTGGTGCACCTGCGTGGGTTCTGGTTGACCGGCTTTATTGGTTTCAAGACCGCGGCGTGTACTTGGACAAGTTAGCCTGTGATTTAAGTCAGTTTGATTAATCTACTTGAAGTTCCAGTCATGGATGAATTATCAGTCTCTGCGGATCTAATAACTTATCTAGAAGGCCACAAAGATGGTCTTTCAGAAAACACTTGATGAATTAACCAGTAAGTATTCGATCTAGAAGTTTAGACTTGGCGCTTGGCATGGATGCACCCCGAGACCTCAAGGTGCCCTCTTTATCGTTATTTGATTTGATTGAGTTTTTCTGTGTTTCAGGACAAAATATCAGTAAGGCACATTTCTTCACCCTAAAGGTAGATGATTTAGGCAAGATTTTAAGGATATTACAGTTGGGGCAAAGATCCACCCTCCTCGGCATAATTGAAAATGAAAACGCTGCTGTCACCCAGGATCCGGTCAGTATACTTATACACTATTTTGTTTAGAAATCTGTCATGCTGCTGGCAAGTACACAGTTATAACCTTGTGCTGATGGGTAGCCATCAATATTTTGCTATTATTATTGTAGAATGCATCTGTAAAGAGCAGAAATTGCAGCTATTGCTAGTCAGCAGATACAAACAAAATGTACTAAACGAAGATTATCGACACTGGATCTTGAAGCAATTGTAAGTGGGTAATTTTTTGTTTAGTCCTTGGTGCATTTTTTTTGACATGTCAAAGCTTTTTTAGCCAGTTTTTCTTGCTACTCAGAAACCATAACAATCCTACCTATACTAGAGAAAAAAAAAAAAGAGTTAGAGATGTGATTCAGTTTGTAAGGACAAAGCTGTGTTTAGATAAACCTAATCAAGAGGTCATGATGGATATGATCTACCAAACTGTGCTGGTGGGGGAAACAGCCCCCACAAATAGTAAGTTTTCAACATTTAATTCCATTACATTAAGGCTATGTAGATAAATTAACTCAGACAGTGACGTTGTGGGTCTGAGTTATTAATTCCACTTTATTGTGTGTTTCGGCAGCTGTTCTATCCAGACAAACCTGTAAAAGTAGCGGTAGCAAAAGGAATCATAACTGATTTTCCTGAACTGAAAGACAGTGGACCAGCGCCTTATGTTAGTATAATCTTACATGAAACATCAAATTCTGATACCAATAAAAGTTGTCAGTAAAACATGAATGCTTCTGATTTCAGGAAACATGGTATACAAAGTTCAGCACGAAGTGCCAGAGTGTGAGGGACTCCCTTGCTCCAAAAAAGAGAAAAGGCGCCGTGTTAGTTCGTGCTTCATCATCACGTAACTCAACATCAGAAACTCAATCATCTTAGCAGGAACTGAATCATCTTCAGCAGGAAACTCAATCATCTTCAGCAGGAACAGTAGAAAATACTGCTTCGCTACCTGAAGCATTGGTTTGTCATTTTTCCTTAATTATTCAAGGAAGATAAATATTGAATTGTCCAAATTTAATCTTTTGTGTATACTATAGATCGCATGGATGAGACAAACCCTCGCAAATGGCAGGAACAAAGAGTAAATAAGGAAGCATTGGCAAGAACTTTTGAAGAGAGACGAAATTGGATTAAAAATTCTAAACCAAACACCATTGTGCACAGAGTTGCTGGCCAAATACCGCCATTTGGCCAGTTACAAAGGGGAAATGGTGAGAACTAGAAGACTGCTATAAGGAGCTGTTCTCTTTACTGCCTTTTGATCATTTATAATTTAACTTTTCCTGACAGTTATCTGAGGAGTTTCCATAGAATGTACCCATCACATTTCAATTTTGAAGAAAAATTCATGGAAATGGCTCCACCCATATATGGACTCACTACACAATAAGACAAAATCCAAATTCTCGGCGGAGATGACAGAACTTCAAGATAAATTTTTCTGATGGTAAGAGAGTTACAAGCTATCAAATTTAAGAGGGAAAACGGACATGTAGTATCACAATTTTGTTTCTTTTCACAGTTAACATACGTACCCTTGTAGTGCTTCCCAAACTCCTGCGAAGCAGCCTGAACACAACAAACACTGATGCCATGCTTGTTGCAGCACAATAAAAATAAAAAAGAGCTACTTGATCGAATCCCATCATCAGCGCTCATTCAAATTCGCTACTGTATGTGTTTTCCACCTTCTCAAAGAACTGCATGAAATAAGTTGCAACTAATATTAATTTATTTGCTTATATTCTTTGATGTGTTACACTTTCAGGAAAATACTTGTGCTGAGTCATACGTCTCATCCGAGTATGTTGGTGAGGATCTTCCTGTCCCACCATTCATTCTTTGGCTGACATCTGACAGGAAAAGTGGTGAAGTGTACTTAAAAATTGACAGAAAAACAATTCATATCGCATCATTCAGCGACAATATATCACATGCTCTTGTACACGCTGTAAAGATTTTAATTGAGGCTATCTATGTATTCAATTTAGAGTGCCATTGCTATTTGCGCTACTGTTACCATTATCTACAGATGATGTTTGGCATCATCAAGAATATAAAATACACCAATGTCAAAGCACTTATTGCTGCCACAAGAGAGTTGAAAAATGCTTCTCATTAATTTTGACTATTTATATCATATCATCTTCTAGTAGCTAATACATATTTCTTGATTTTATAATTCAAAAAAGCACTGCTATTAGAGTATAGCAGAACCAAAAAATATGTGCTTGGTCAAATCCTGTCAAAAATTTTCATTCAAATTGATCACATATGTGTTTCCACCTTCTTATTATAACTGTAAACAAGCACCACTTTAAGTAATTTACTATCATCCTTAAATTCTTTGATGTGTTATTCCAGGACAATATACATGTGCAGAGTCCTTCTTATCTTTCGGTTTGTTTGTGAGAACTTCCTTTGTGCCACCATTCATTCTTTGGCTAGCTTGTTGATAGGAATAGCAGTGAAGTTTACCTTAAAATAAAATTTTGAATTAAATCTGGCAGTGCCTAAGTATTTTATTGTAAAGCAGGAAGCCGAGAGATTATGAGAATCCAGAATAACCTATCTTAATCTAGCCTCTTAAAAAAATATCTAATTTAACTTACTGTATTATCCCAGGGTGGATTCATTAATAATTCATCACAAAAAGTATCAACCACAACCCTTGCGCTACAGATCACAAGCGCTACAGGCCACAAGCGCTACAGCGGTGGGCGCTACGGGTCACAAGCGCTACGGCTCACAACCGCTACGGGTCGCAAGCGCTACGGGTCACAAGCGCTACAGCTCACAGCCGCTACGGGTCGCAAGCGCTACGGGTCACAAGCGCTACAGCTCACAACCGCTACAGGTCACAAGCGCTACAGCGGGAATCCGAGTGATAGGCGGAACCGACTGTAGACGGAACGAGATCGATTCCATAGATCTCACCGTGTACGAGAAAGACGCAATGCGCTGCCCTTTCGGAGCGGCTCGTCGTCGGAGGGGTATCATGTCTAACATATTTAGACAACATTCGGTGATTTAGTTACCGTATTAAATATAAGACTTAAATATATTAATTACTTCTGTCCCGATTGTCCGACAGCGTAATACAAATAAATCGTTGTTTTCATTAACTAAGTGAGATAACCTAAATACGAATAGAGCCCTCGTTCCGATTGTCCGACAACTGTAGTTGATTTATTTATTGTAATAGCTGTAATAGATCCTAATACAACTAACTTTAGTAACGGTAACAGCGCTAATAAGTTAGGGAGCGCTATTTCAATTAGGGAGCCCTAATTGAATTAGGGGAGAGCTAATTGAATTAGCGCTTCTTGCCGCGCTGGGCGCCGCCGCCGCGCCGCCGCCGGGCCGAGCCGAGCCGAGGGCCCGAGCCGAGCGGTCGGGCGAGTGTCCGAGCCCAGGGGAGCCGAGCCGAGGGCCGAGCTCGGCTGTCGGCCGCTGTATGAGAAATTGCGCGGTCGTGTCCGTCGCGCCAGGCCTGCCCCGAGCCTCTTCCGCTGTCTCCTGGCCGCGTGTAACATTGCGGTTCGCGTAGCCAAAGGCATGAGTGCGACGAAGGAGAAAAGGAGAAGAAGCTCGTCGACTTGAATGCGAAGCAATGCGTTGCGATTTTATGCACCTCCCGGACTGACTCCAAGACGTGTGCAGAGAAAGAAGGATGTTTCGCAAGTGAGTACCGTTCTTTTACTCTTGACTCGTCGTCCTGCTTTATCGGTCTGAGCAAAGAGCTCTTGTGTAGAGACGCGATCAACGTGGGTGTCGGGACCGGCGCAATGCTTTCCAAGAGGTTATTTTTGTTTAAGTCAATGGTTTCCAATCGCCTCTTGCGGGACCTTTTCCCTGTGTAGTACCCATTCGCATTGCCCTCTGCTAACTGTTCGCACGGAGGGTGCGGCAGCCTATGGCCCTCCTAACCTTAGAGGGAGCCACGGCCGTGCAGCCTAACCTCTGCTGTTGTGCAGCTGACCGTTCTCGGAGCTCAAGGCCGACTCTGCTCTCCTATTCCCTTTGGTGTCTGTCTGAAGGACGGTTTTTCCTGCGTCGTTGTCTCATTTTAAACACCATCATCTGGTATTCAAGTGTCAATTGTGATGTTCATTGTCACCCGAATCGTCTAAATTTCTATTTTTGATTCCAGGACAAGTAGTGGGGTCCGCCAGAGAGAACAGACTGTCAATTTGCCCTCCCTTGGGCTGCATTTGAGATCTCTGGGAGGGACAGGCTATGAGCACAAGGCCCCCTGGTATGTAGTTCCGCAAATTACTTCAAGTTGAACATTCTGATCATACACTGCTTTTCAAGTGAGCTGCGTTCTAGTATGCTGTATTTTGATTTCAGGGCAAGTGGCGGCCTGCCAGCCGGAGTAGCTCGGTCTAAATGAGTCGCTGTTAGCAGGATGGCCCTCCCTGAAGCTGTATCGGAAATCTTGGGGAGGGCCAGACAATGAGCAGAAGGCCGACTGGTTGGTGAGTACCCTGGATTACTTCAAGTTAAATCTGAGGTTTCCACTGCTCGTAACTAATGTAATCTTATCTTTGTGTAGGTGGAGGCCCTGCGCCGAGGCGTGTGCTGTGTCCTCATTTGATGAACATAATGTAGAAGAGCTCAGTAAGTACAGTGTAGGAGTTTCTTGTGTAGCAATCTATCCATGGCAGTGTATTGATGAGTTTTATTCTTGCAGGGTGTTAGTGGGGAGCCTCATGAGCAGCTACGCAAAGCCTTCCAAGGTGAAGTCTAATTGGAGGAGAGGTAATGCGAGGATACGGCCTGACAATTGTCCTGGCCCTCTCATGACCGCCCTTAAAGTGAGTAAGGCCCATGTTCCTGCTGCAGCTAGTAAGAGCATGAAAGAGAAAGAAAATATTAACTATTCAGGTACTTTGTTATAATGCTGAACTAATAGTATTGCCACTTTTGTCTTTCAACAGGCTTGCAGTGCACTATGCGTGGGGCAGAACCAACACAAGACTCACCTTAGAGGAATGCCAGTAGCACCCCTGAACCCTGAACTTGGACATTGAATGCGTAAACACAAGCCAGCATTTGGGCGCATTCAAATTCAGTCAGTACAAGTTCTGGACGGCATTGTTTTACTGTGTTTACCTTGGCTTTTTATTTTTGTTTCTTATACAGTTGTATTGCTTGTTTAGGTATGGCTTGGATGGAACTCCTCTCGTGGAAGGTTTATCTTGACTGCTGTCACAAGTCACGAGAAAATCATGTATACTGTAAGTGTGGCATGTATGTAGACATGTTGTGGTTTTGACACATTAACTACTGTGCTACTCGTGGCCTTTTGAGGATGAACTGAATGAAGTTAATATCATAGGTGTGTAGTTGTGAATGCTGGCTCTTCCCTTATCCTGGCCCTCTTAACGCTTCTTGGTTGTTAACTGATGTAGATACTCTTGTATTACAGGTGTCACTTTGCAGAGCTGTCGGACGCTGTGACTTTTCAAAATGCAGGAACTCTTTATCTTGGTGTTTCTTAGTGCACTTAAAGTGAGAGAATATATTCAAGTGCAGGTGAGAATTAAGTTTGACTAGACCAATTGAACCATGTTTTTATTACATCTATTTTTTGGTGTGGTCTTTTGCCAACAAATTGTTGCAATATCTTATCTCAGATTGTCACCAACTGTAAACTCTTAAGCTCCGAAAGATTACATCAAAACAATGATGGAGCTCACGTGGTTGTTGAAGGATGTGCTTGTCTGAAACACTTGACACATCTTTAGGCAACTAGGCCTGCTGGCAAAGGTCCCATCAGAGAAAACGCTGTATCCGTCATTTGAAAAGCATACCTTGAAAGCGCTCTGTAAGTACAGTGTAGAAGTTTCTCTTGTAGCAATCTATCCATGACAGTGTAATGACGAGTTGTGTCTTACAGGGGTTTGAATGGTCCCAGTCTCATCAGAGGAACATTGGGGCACTTCTTCAGTTGAAAGTTTCCAGCCTCACCGCACAGTAACCCCAAATTTCACTGTGCTGACTGTCCCTCGTGAGATCCATCTGGAATGGCTATCAGGTAAGTTCTCATGCAGATTCTTCCTTGTTTTACTGTGTTTACCTTGGCCTTTTTTTTTTGTTTCTAATACAGTTGTATTGCTTGTTTAGGTATGGCTTGGATGGAACTCCTCATGTGGAAGGTTTATCTTGACTGCTGTCACAAGTCACGAGAAAACCATGTTTACTGAAAGTGTGGCATGATGTAGACACGCGGTGGTTTTGACACATTAACTACTGTGCTACTCGTGGCCTTTTGAGGATGAACTGAATGAAGTTGATATCATAGGTGTGTAGTTGTTAATGCTGGGTCTTTCCTTATCCTGGCCCTCTCACCTCTTCTTGGTTGTTAACTGATGTAGATACTTCTTGTATTACAGGTGTCACTTTGCATAGCTGTCGGATGCTGTGAGTTGTGGAAATGCAGGAACTCTTTATCTTGGTGTTTCTTAGTGAACTTAAAGTGAGAGAATATATTCAAGTGCAGGTGAGAATTAAGTTTGATTAGACCAATTGAACCATGTTTTTATTACATCTATTTTTTGGTGTGGTCTTTTGCTAACAAATTGTTGCAATATCTTATCTCAGATTGTCACCAACTGTAAACTCTTAAGCTCCGAAAGATTACATCATTCTTATCACCATTTTTCATTATCTATCGAGTCTTAGCATTTTTGCGGCATGAGGTGAGATTTCTTGTTGGTACAACACTTTCAGTTTTCAAGTGGAGTAATTTCTTGCAATGAACTAACTATGAATTTGTTTTGCAGGGTTGTGCTTGTGATCACGCTTTGTGACACCTCGTTTGCTGAACGCATCCCTCAACGTCGCCTGACCAACACGAGCACCTCCTCCACCCGTCTTGCCGAGCTACTCTCTTCAGCTGCTTAGCGCGCAGGACCTTCTTGCGCTCATTATGATCGTCTGGCAGGAGGGACACTGACTGCCGGAGCCGCCTCCTTATCACTTCGTGGGCAACTCTATCGGGCGGTGCTAGCCGTGGCCGACGCCTGCTTGATGCCCAGGAGCAGCTGTGGGACCTTGATGTTCCGCAAGCCTGACAGCAGGTCGCTCAGCCGCCAGTGCCGCCGCACTCACTACCCCAAGCTCTTCTTCGTTCTGTTCATCAAATGAGGAATGCAGCGCGCGCAGCTCCCCACAGCCTCTAGTCCCCCTATCGGGTTCTCGCACCGCAGACTGCGAAGTCTTGGTAACGCAGCCAACAGCCTCGCCGTCGCCAGAGGCCACACTGACCGACCGGACGCTCCAGGTTCAGGGAAGCCTTGAAGCCTTCAAGGGCCAGCCGCTCCAGGGAAGGCCCAGACGAGGACAGAAGGGCCTCGACCAGCTCCGCGACGTGCTCGCTGGTGGAACTGCGCCCGGCTCTTTGCGTGGACCTTTCACTTGTGTTCGGTCCCCACTGTCATCGAGTCAGGGCCGGCGCCGTGGTGGGTGTAATGCCCTTCAGCACGCCGTCGTCGGGCTCGGCGTTCTCAGGCAGGCCCTGGTGGCACCCTACCTCACAGTAGTCACATGTAGTGCCAGCACAGTAAGATGAGACGGTGGAAGGAACGAGTGGCTGAAGGTACGGATTGGCTGACATCATCGCCTTCACGCCCTCTTCGTGGAGGAGACTGTGTGTACACACGTGGGACGGCCAGAACTCCAACAACAGGTTCTCCAACGTCCTGGAACCCTCGCAGGGCCTGCCCCTCCAGGGAAGGCCCAGACGAGGGCAGGAGGGCCTCGACCAGCTCCGCGACGTGCTCGCTGGTGGAACTGCGCCCGGCTCTTTGCGTGGACCTTTCACTTGTGTTCGGTCCCCACTGTCATCGAGCGTATGTTGGACGGCTCGGCGGACAAACTGGACAGGTGCATCCAGGTGGCAGGCAATCTCCATCATATTTATCGTAGGAGCCAACTTGTAGCAAGTGGCACACATGTGATTCTGTAATCTTGATTTTTTTGATTTGTTGTTCGGCCTTGGGTTTATCTGAGAAATGGTTTCTCAAGCTTTGCACTTTGTCATTTTTCTGTAAGCAGCCATGCCTAAATACTGAGATACTATTGTTTTCTCGTTTAACTCTTCATGGAATGTCTCTCATTGTTTATTTAGCTGAGTTCGATTAATTCTGGAAATAGAAAATAAAATGTGCTAACTACAACGCGAGTATAATTTATCATGTCTTAGTCCTACCCCAGCCTTGTGCTTTCACGAAGTTCAGCTATATTTGAAGAAACCTCATAGAACTGCTTCAATTTGATTCTTTCATGTACAAAAAAAACAAACCCAAATACCAAGACTATTAAATTCCAGACAGCAATTTGAATTGGTCCCATCGAAGAGCTTTTAAGTTTTCTAAACATTCAATGGGTAATAAACACAAATTTACACTTAACACCAACGCAGCTAATGAGTGGATTTGGTGTTAGAATTCTTGATTGAAGTGTTCACCGGTTATACCTGATGCCTGTGTTTTGCCCAAATTGTACATTAATGTTAAATTTACGTCAAGTTTTTCGGTTATACCCTCTGGATAATGTATTTTGTAATTTCCCAATGCAAAACTGCCATTGAAGATTTGATGACAACCATGACATATACAGAATACCTTCAAGTCAGTAAACCCATATTGTTTAGGCAGCTTGGTTTAACATCAAGCAGGTACCATCAGATGAGTAGGGATTACTGACAAGGGGACACTACACTGAAAACATGCAACTGAGAGTGGAGTTGTTCAGCTACTAACAGTATAAAATAATGGTACCATTTTTATTTGGCAGGGGAACATGTCTGTTTGAATGTTGCCAATATTTAACTGAGTGTTGTAGTTTCAGGTGTAATGCAGCTTTCTGTGGAATATATCGTTTCCTATATAATGAATGACCAGTTGAAAGCAAAAATGTTGACGATGATACCAAAGTATATTAAATTCTCAAACAGGCAGAAATGGAATTGAACCACTATTTATGAAAAGATTCAAGATAAAAAACATACATCACAAATTACAAAATAGTAAAGAACGTCAGAATGTCAGAATATTATTTTAAAAATAACATCAAGTGATACTAATTCAGGAAGAGTGACAGACCCCTGTGATATTTAAGACTTAACGAATGACTTTAATGCACACGCCACAGGTGTGAATCTTCTCATGTCAAGACATGAGAAGATTCACACCTGTGAAATACAAACAACGCGACTAGATTGACTTGGACCAAATGACTTAGAGCGACTCACGATTATCACAGGGGAATGTCTAAAACATGAACTACAAAAGGCAACAGCCAAACAATATTCCTCGACAGAATTACAAAAAGTTGGAAAAAGGCTGCTAGCCAGCTTAGATTACAATACAATGGTGATGAAAAACAATAAATCACTCAGGAAAGTGAAAAAGGATGCTTAGCCAGCTAGATTACAATACAATGGCTAATTGTCAAACAAAGCTACTTAACAAAAACTCCATCAATAAGTGATACACATTTAGGATGACAGACCCCTGTGATAGTTAAGACTTAACGAATGACTTTAATGCACACGCCACAGGTGTGAATCTTCTCATGTCAAGACATGAGAAGATTCACACCTGTGAAAAACAAACAACGCGACTAGATTGACTTGGACCGAATGACTTAGAGCGACTCACGATTATCACAGGGGAATGTCAAGACACTGGTCAGTAAATCCCCCCACAATTTGGGGCAAAGTCAGTTCAAGCTCTATAGCAGGCCCCCTAAGGTGACTCATGGGAAACATGAGTCACCCCGAGTTTCAGCTAGCACTGCTACGAGATTGGAACTGACTGCGACACAAACTGTTGAGGGATTTACTGACCAATAACCCACGACTGTCGCTGACTATGACGCTGACTAACCGAAGAGGGGCGCCCATTTGCGCCAACCCATCCTGCACAAACCACACTTAAGATTTCCCGCATTCTTTTGTTCGGTCAAGCACTGGATACAGAACATGTGGTTGCATCGGAGAAGACGGGCCTGAAAGGGCCGGTCCAGGCAAATGGAGCAAATCGGCCCGATGCCGAGGTCAGCGACTCCAGCAACCGGGGCAGCGGCGACTGGAGCAGGAGCAGCAACGCCTGGAGCACGAGCAGCAGCGACTGGAGCACGAGCAGCAGCGACCGGAGCACGAGCAGCAGCGACAGCGACTGGCAAAATGGATTCCTCCGCACGTCGCTGGTTAGCCCTCGCCCGCTCTGTTGCTTCCCCGAAGAGAGCGCCCATCCTGTTGGCCTGTTGCGGTTGCTCATCCAGAAGATTAGCAGCTAAGGCCTGGAGCAATACACCGCGCAGTCGAGAAGCTGGCGCGGGAGCCGACGACGACCCAGCAGCAGATGATGGACCTGAGGACGACCCAGCAGCAGAGGATGTAGCCCACGACGGCCCAGCAGTGGATGGACCGGCAGACGATCCAGCAGATTTCGCCCACGACGGCCCAGCAGTGGATGGACCGGCAGACGGTCCAGCAGATGTCGCCCACGACGGCCCAGCAGTCGTGGATGGACCGGCAGACGATCCAGCAGCGGTGCGCTTCGCTGGCACGCCGGCGCCGCACGACTGCCCAAGTGACAGAGACCGCCGCTTGGACTGCTCCCTGCTGGGCAAGGGCAAGGGCACCGGCCGCGCTGGCTCAAAGTCTTCGTCGTCTTCGTCGAAGAACTCAAACTCTTCTTCATCATCTGTCATGTCTAAAAGAAGAAAGGAGGCTGTAAGACTTAAGTAACTGAAGACTTGGAAGCGGTGGTGAGGGTGTGGATGGACCAATTGAGGAGCGGCGGGTGGTAGGGGCTTACCTCTGATGTCGGTGAGGTCGATGACAGATGACTCTGCTAGAGGTGTGACAGGCGTGACAGGCGTGACAGGCGTGACAGGCCGGGCAGGTGTGGCGGGCCAGGCAGGTGTGGCAGCAGCAGGCTCCAGCTCCAAGACCGAAACATTCCCTGGTTCCTTCTGACTCCGTCGCCCAGGAATAGCTGCAAAGAAATTGTGACAAATACTTCAGTATAATAATTGTGTGTAATTAAGCCTACAAGAATGGAGAATAAATGACGTAATCAAGCTCTGCTTTACTTATTGCTACACCCACTCCCATGACGTAAGTAGTCAATGGTGTGGGTAGATCGTGGCAGCAATTGTTTCAGCCGGAGAAGTCATTTGGGCTGGTTTTCAAGAAATGTAAATGTACATTTATACCTCTTGCTCCTTATAACACTCCTATTGTAGACAGACTGTAGTCTTGTGTAAGTCAGGCTGTCCTTTGTTTTGTGTAATCTGGTTGGCTGTAACCAACTTTGACGTTTCAAAACTAACTACGGATGTAAAGCCTCGAACCAGTGCGTAATTAGTTTTGAAACGTCAAAGTTGGTTACAGCCAACCAGATTACACAAAACAAAGGACAGCCCGACTTTAGGCTACACAAGACTAGTCTGTCTACAATAGGAGTGTTATAATAAAGAGCAAGAGGTATAGATGTACACTTCAATTTCTTGAAAACCGGCCCAAATGACTTCTTCGGCTGAGATAACTTCCACGATCTACCCACACCGAAAGGTCCACTTTAACAAAACAAGCTTTTGAAAAGTACATACAAATTTCTATTTTGATTGAGATGGGGTCATCACAATTTGCCCCCAGCTTCGACAAGGTGTTCAGGGCGACCTGCAGCTCCCGCGGAAGGGGTGGCTCGACCGAGCGGATAACAGCACCAGAGCAGGAACCGTCAACACCAGCAGGAACAGCCGATTGGTCAGCAGGAACCAGATCGGCACTTGTAGATTGGTCAGCAGGAACAAGAGCGGCAGTTGTAGATTGGTCAGCAGGAACCAGAGCGGCAGTTGCAGATTCGTCAGCAGATGCAGCCTCGAAGCGAGCGAGGAAGGCCGCCCGCCTCTTCCTCAGCTCGTCCAGGTTGAAGCGACGGCTAAAACCGAAGAGAAATGTCAGCGACAGCAGACCCATACAAGAAGGGCTCCGTAAACTTATAACGCGAACGAATGTTAGTTACTCAATGTAACAAGACGTGAGAAAGTTGTATTTCAAATATAAATCGTCGATACTGTGGACAAAAGTTGAACAAGTTCTGCCGAACGGCAGGCAACACAAACCCACATGTACCCTGCGGGCAGCCGGCAGCCATGAGGGTGAAATATTCACGACTCAGAACTACGAACACAATTGTACTATCTTCGAACGGCGCACTAAATTGCACTAGCAATGTAACAAAGTAAATCAAAGCAAGCGAGCAGGAACAAGTCAACGTACTTGGTCCTATCACCGTTGAAATTACTGCGAAATACAAATTCATTCATTGAGCGCACGTGTCCAAGATTGAGGTTAAGGTTGAACTAAACTTGCTCAGATGAAGTAGCGACTACGCTCAAAACCATAACAGGGACGAGAAAACGAGTGAGGTCGTAAATTTAGCTGGGCACAAAGTCTAAGAGCGCACAATATCAAGTCTCAACGCCGGCAACGCGAGACACCGGATCGGTGAATGAAATGACGGAATGGAAAAATGGGTGTGATATTCATTTCTGTTCACAAATATGCCCGTATGTACAGAAAGATTTGGTCAATGAACGAATGATTAGTCAAAGTCAAATCCGAACAGCATAGTTAAAGATAAGCACATACCTTGGATCATCCATCTTCGGTGTGGTGTGGTGTGGTTGGTGTGCTGTGGTGCGGTGCGGTGCGGTGCGGTGCGGAACGGAGCGAAGTGGCGCAGGCGAGGGCTCGACGACAAATGGGACGAGGAGCGAGCGAGCGGAAGCGAGCAGCGCGTTACAGTCACAGTCACCTCGCTATAAGGATTGAACATTGCGCGCCAAGAAAATAGTCCCTACCATCGTGATAGCTTATCATCTAATTTCACCATCGCACGGCTGTCAACTGAATATTATATAATGAAAAAAAACTTTATCGTTGAGCACTGGACAATAAAGGATTCCGGTAAAGCTGAAATGCAGAAGAATGCGGAAATCGCTATGCTTTAACATGGTGTCTTCCGTTTTCTTGTTCCTCGCATACCGGAATGCTTTATTGCTGTTGCAAGAAAAATACATTTAGACAATTAAATAGAAAGTAGGGCCCTGGTTCAGCTGCACCGTGCACCGCCAGCTGCAGGTCTGCCATCGACGAGGTGCCCACATTGCTTTCAGGCCGCACTTCGCTGAACCGTGCGGGGGCCCCGCCCTGCCCCACCCTGCCCCGCCCTGCCCCGCCAAGCTGCAGTCAGCTGACTGGACTAGAGAGGGGTGGGGATGGAACGGGGCACAGCACCGAGGCCCCGCAGAGGGCAGGGGGCTTCTCGGGAACCACTTGGAGAACGTGAACGGGAACGGGAACGCGGCGGAGAAGAGAACGAACTGGTGAACGCGCCATAAGAGCTAATGGAGAACGTTCGTCCCTGCGGCCGTTCCTTCACGCGTTCACGGCACCGTCCATTCTCTCACTTGGTTCCCGCCCCGCTCCAGTCAGCTGAGCGGAGTGGCGCGGGGTGGGGGTACGGGGCATGGCGCCGAGGCCCCACAGAGTACATGGAAGCGAGGGTGGGGGTCGCGCGGAGGGGTCTCGCGGGACGCAGCCTGGCCGGACCGGCTGGACACCGCCGGGGACCCCTCGCTGTCCGGCTGCGGTCAGCTGAGCGGCGGAAGGGACGGCACTGGGGCCCAGATACGCGCGGGAGAGGGGAGCGGGATCGCTGCAGCGCGATAGTGACAGGGAAATCCTCAAAGCGAGTATATTGTGGCAGCTCCTTCACCGCCAGGGGGCCGCAATCCCGGCACTCCGCCCTGAAAAAATCAGTTACCGTAACGTCGTATCTCCCATGTTGAACAACCACTCGGTGCGCAAGGTTATCTCACGGTGCGGGGTAGAGCGCGCGGGGGCTGCGGGGGCGGCGGGGGCCGTGCTGCGGGCCAGGCTGGACGGTGCCCGGCGCGGGGCTGGAGCAGCTCGTGCGGCTGCTGGGGCTTGGTGGTTTGGCGGGGCCCCCGGTGCGGATGGTGCTCGGCACGGGGCTGGAGCAGCTCGCGCGCCTGCTGGGGCTTGGTGGTTTGGTGGGGCCCCCGGCCCCGGTGCGGGTGGTGCTCGGCGCGGGGCCGGAGCAGCTCGCGCGGCTCCTGGGGCTCGGTGGTTTGGCGGGGCACGCGGTGCGGGTGGCGCCCGGCGCGGGGCTCGCGGGGGTGCAGCGGCTGTCGCATTCGGCCGCAGGCCGCCCCCAGCCGCGCGCAGCAGAGCGGCCCGCGGCACCCTCACGGCAGACGCCGACCTCTGCGGTGGTGCCCCGCGTGGGGCTCCACCCGCAGGATGACCAGGGCGGCGGCGGCGGGGCGGGGTGATCGTCGTCGAGGGGTCGCACGGTAATAGGAGGCACTGAGCAGACAACGCGCACACCGAGCAATAAGAGTTTGTGCCGTCTTCTAGCGCTGTCACCAGCGAGCGATAATGGGGAACAAGAAGAGGGTTTCTCACGTCCTGCGCCCAGGTAGTACAGCACGCAGTCGTACAGCGTCTGCTTGCGCGCGAGGACTGCCTCCTCGTCGGCGAGCAGGCCGCGCAGACTCTGCATAGCAATGTGGTTAAATAGGACCCGGGTTGGAGATCACCACGACCAGCACCGGAACGTAAGGGGGATTACAGTAATGCGTTCGATGCACATTTCTGGTGTGTAGTAGGGTCGCCACTCCACCATGGCAAGGCAAGTAGGTGCGAATGGAACCCGCCACCGCGGGCAAACAGCTTACAACAAAAAAAAAAAAAAAAAAAAAAAAAAAAAAAAAAAAAAAAAAAAACAAAAAAAAAAAAAAAAAAAAAAAAAAAAAAAAAAAAAAAAAAAAGAAAAAAAAAAAAAAAAAAAAAAAAAAAAAAAAAAAAAAAAAAAAAAAAAAAAAAAAAAAAAAAAAAAAAGCAGAAAAAGCAAAAAAAAAAAAAAAAAAAAAAAACAAAAAACAAAAAAAAAAAACAAAAAAAAAAACAAAAGAAAAAAAAAAAAAAAAAAGAAAAAAAAGAAAAAAAAAAAAAACAAAAACAAAAAAAAGAAAAAAAAAACAAAAAAAAAAAAAAAAAAAAAAAAAAAAAAAAAAAAAAAAAAAAAAAAAAAACACCAGAAAAAAAAAAAAAAAAAAAAAAAAAAAAAAAAAAAAAAAAAAAAAAAAAAAAAAAAAAAAAAAAAAAAAAAAAAAAAAAAAAAAAAGAAAAAAAAAAAAAAAAAAAAAAAAAAAAAAAAAAAAAAACAACAGCTACAACAAAGAAGCGAGGCGGGGGGGGGGGGGGGGGGGGGGGGGGGCGCGGGCTGCACTGAATATTGATTCCGTGTGTCAGTGTCAAAATTTTGTCATTTCGGTGGCCTGATTTGACGTCAATTTGATATCACATGACATTATGTGATGTCGAATTGTTGTCTGGGGAATCTGGGGACGTACGACAGCTGGGGCCGCATACCGTCCCTGCGGGGATACCCGCCAACGACCACTCTACCCGCCACATCAACTGGTCCCGGTCATAGCGTTTTGAAGACTGGCTCTTGGTTCGACAACTTCACCTTACTACTGCTACAGAGATCGTGAATAATCCTGTTCCTTTACTGATGCTGAATGCTCCTATCGCTGCTCTTCAAGGACGAGTTAAAGACCATCCGCAAGGCGAGGTCGGATTTGGATGGGCGTCAGGCTTCGGCAGAGGCAACGCTCTTCTACCTGCGGGAGAAGCGTAGCCCCCCCCCCCCCCCCCCCTCTTTTATCTTCCCAGCTGAAGCATTCTGTAAGTCACAGACGTGACGCATGAGTCTCTGTGCGACTGGGCAGGTGGAGCTCGACGTGAGACTCCGCTGCCTGCGGTGGCGGAGTTCAGCGGGAGCGGGGCGACTGCTAGGCCGTGGACCGCTCGGCGGCGGGCAGCTGCTGCGCCGCGGGGAAGTGCGGCGGCATCTGGTGCAGCGCGTGCTCCTGCCGCGCGGCGGGCTGCACCGCGCCAGCGGGAGGACTCCCCGCCGGCTGCTGGCCCGCTGACGCCACCGCGAGGGAGAGGCGCTGCACCTGCTGCTGTGGGTGCGCCCGCCGCGCCCGCCCCGTGCCCGCCTGCACCGCGGCCCGGCCCAGGGCTGCATCACCCGCACCTGCAGCTGCACACCGTGCGCCTGCACTGCGAGGGTCCAGGGCAGCCTTGCACCGCTTCTGCCCCTTCAAGGCAACGAAATAAAAGTCTTTTTATTAGTATGAATCAATTTTTCATCAGATCATTGACAACAATGTGCTTTGCAAACTTTTCGGATTGCAGACGAAGTCCCTTGCAGGCCACCAGATCCCTGTACCGTCACGTTCTTGGATTTTTAACGTTCCATTTCCCCATCGCGAACGTACAGTGCACAGACCAGTTCCTTTACTTTGCTTATACTGTACCGGATGCAGGCGTGCGGACGGGTTGCATACTCGCACGGGGCCATAAGGCCATGGTGAGCGACGGTAGGCAAGCCCGCCCGCACGCCTGCATGCGGTACAGTATAAGCAAAATAAAGGAAGGGGTCTGTGGACCACCCTGTATGACTTTCTGCGCAAACCATAGGCCGTGCGAAGGACGCTTCACACCTTTGTCGCTACACATACACGGCAGATGCAGTGGAGGGTAATATAGTCCACGTGACAATTAAGGCCTGTGGGAAATAACTGAATTCAAAGAACGTGGTGGTGTGGTGGTAGGCAGTGGCAGCACAATCCTGTCACGGTCGTGGCTGTACCGTCACACGTGTGACTGTAAGATCTAAAACCCCGCGCACGGGATGCTCCCGGGGAGGCGGTGAAGGGAAGCCCTCGCTCCAGTAACGTGCTGGCAAGACGGCGCTCACCGACTCACCGTACCGTAATGGTCCACACTATGAGTATGGTACTAGCGGTGCCAAACATTATGGATGGTGGAAGGTTCGCCTTCGACCTAGACTCGCTACCTTCAGTCTTCTAGTGCTGAGCAGGGAGAAGGGGGGGGGGGGGGGCAGCGCATGACTCCCGGCCTCTAGTGTTCTAGTGCGGGCTACCGTGTTGCGCCCTGGCGGACAAGTGCGCAACTGTTTATGACTCACTGCACTTGCTAAAAGTGCTTACTCATGCCTCGTTACCGCCATTACAGTACGTGACTTCAGTGTTTGTGCCTGTAGTATTCCTGTCCATATAAGTGTTAGTCAGTGCTTAATTATAATGGTTGTTCAATGTATCAGGGGTAAGAGGGAGGGTACACAAATCTATTTCAGTGGTGATGGATTTTATTATCACTACAACAACCAGTATCAGTATGGACACAATGAAGGACATGGTGAGGTGTATTTACGGTGTACACAGCATTACAACAGGACTTGTCAAGGTTCAGCCAAAGTAGTAATTACTGACAATATGATGGAATGGGAAAACCTCACTCGACACACCTGTGCTCCTGATATCCACTTCAGCCAGGTTCAGCAGATGAAACACCAAATTTTGGAAGAGGCAGTGAGGGACAATGGGCGCTACGAATCTCCATCAGAACTGGTTGAACGTGTGCAGAACATGTAAGTTCTTGAGAAAAACATCACCCTTCTTGAACCTCAGGCATGTGCTGGCTCCATAGTTTCAAACTTTTAAAAACCAAGTCAAGATGATTTCTCCAGCAAAAGGGTTTAAAATTCTCCCATCAAGTTTTCTGGAATCAGAATCAAAAGGACTATAATAATTTGACACAGGGGTTTTGTCATTCTATGCAAATCAAAGATCTATTTCAAAGACCCCACCTACCTATCTACTTTCTCCCCCAAAATTTATGTTTCTACTACTTTTGACATTTCTTGGCAAAAAATTCCATTTAAAGATTTCCAACCCCCCTAAAATAGATGCCATATTTCATATTGCTCATTGCCTAAAATTTCTAAAATGTTACCTCCAGGTATCCTCCAGAGATTGGAGCAAGAGTGACTCTCAACATGATGAGATCTCCAATCCAGAGGGCCAGAGCTAATCTGTACCCTCCCGTACCTCCTGATATTCTCCAATTGGGGCAGCAACTCCAGAATAACCCTCACCTGGCTGCAACTATCGATGGGCGGGAAAACTTGTTTGCTGGTACTGTGGTCACACCAAGGACTGCATCAGTCGTTTTCATGTCAAGGCGCATGAGGCGGGCGTTGGGGAACACAACAAGAATTTTCTGTGATGCTACATTTGCTAGCAGGCCAAATGATCCACAGGCTAGACAGGTCCTCCAGTTTGCAAAAGTCGTCAACAGAGCTGTAAGTAAGACAAATATTTGAAGTTCCAAATTAACACTTCTGGCAACTAAGAATAATTGATTCAAAAATTATTTTGTTTGTTTGCAGATTATACCTTTGGGCAAGGTTCTGATGACTGGCAAATCTGAGGCTGAGTATACTGCTGTACTCCAGCATATTAGGCAGCTTGTACCCCGGTTCAACCCCAGAGTTGTCATGACAGATTTTGAGGTCGGCCTACAAAACGCATGGAGAGCAGTCTTTCCGAATGCCCAGGTTGTTGGCTGCTACTGGCACTTTTGCAGGGTAGGTCCCTTCACTTCTTCCTGTTGAACATTTGTAACAACTCTGAAACAAATAAGGAAAAAAATCAAATAAGTACTTCAATGATCTATCTTTTTTGTTTAATTATCAGGCTGTTCTAAAAAAGGCCAGGGAGTTGGGACTGGTTCCCTTCATGAACCAGCAAAGAAGGATTAAGAGCTTGATTCGTGCTGTCTGTGGCTTGCCTCTGCTACCTCAGAATCTTATCGGTCGAGGCTTTAACACCCTCATCCAGGAGGCTACAAGGCGTGGGTACCTTCAGCTTCTTGCACCATTCTTCAACTACCTCATCAACACATGGATGACAAACCCACTCTTCAGCTCAATGTGTGTTTATGACCAGCCTCATAGAACAAACAATGTGTCTGAATCTTGCAACAGGATGCTCAGAGCAAGAACTGGGGCACACAGACCAGGCCTTTGGAATTTCTTAAGTGAGTACGAACAAGCATCATAAACTGTGATGATAATAATATTAAGTACTTACATGTCTTTACTGGTAATCTTTCAGCTGCTTTGCGTCGGCTTGAACAGAGAGCAATGTTGACTCTTCATGCTGCTCGGCTCGGTCAACAACTGAATCGTGCCAGGAAAGTGGCAGCTGTAAACAATGACGCAAGAATTACTAATCTGACAAGACTTCTACTTATTGATGGAGAAATAAGCATTAACAGGTTCCTGCATTTGGCATCAACCAGGGTCATGAACGTTTTTGACCATTTCATTGTTTAGCTTAGATCCTTGCAATCATTCGCTGGCAACGTACTGCTAATTTTGTAAATATCTAGATTTCCTCCTTTCTGACAGTTAACCAGCTGGCAACGTACTGCTAATTATCTGTGTAAATATGATGGTTCCTTACTTGTAATTATTCGCTGGCAACATACTGCTAATTTTGTGAATATCTAGATTACCTCCTTTCTGACAGTTAATCGCTGGCAACGTACTGCTAATTATCTGTGTAAATATGATGGTTTCCTTACTTGTAATATTTGCTGGCAACATACTGCTTATTTTGTGAATATCTAGATTACCTCCTTTCTGACAGTTAATCGCTGGCAACGTACTGCTAATTATCTGTGTAAATATGATGGTTCCTTACTTGTAATTATTCGCTGGCAACATACTGCTAATTTTGTGAATATCTAGATTACCTCCTTTCTGACAGTTAATCGCTGGCAACGTACTGCTGCATAATTTTGTCTATACCACGTTACACGTTAAGTGGACCTCCGTGAATGACGCTCTCAATTTTAAATGAGAGCTTTGATTACCTATGTATTGCTACATAACCCTATACGTTCAAAGATTTAAAACTACAATTAAATTGGTCATTTAAATGAAGGCTCCGCCGGCATGGTGGTGCCTACCGATCATTGTCGGAAAACAAGTTCAAATCACTAGCACCCCCTTCCTATTACCTGATCTTGATACATAAAACCTAACACAGGGCTTACATATGAATGCTGAGTTCTTTTGCTCGACACGAAATAACGTGAACTTCGCGAACAGCGATTACCTTGACCGAGTATGATGGCGGGCGCTCGTGCCGAACGAGGACACCTCTTGTTGTTCTTGACCAGAATAAACAACAACTAGGTACTTCAAACAATAACTAAGAAGAAAAGGGGGTACCAACAACAAAGGAGCTAGTTTTTGCCGTTTTTTTCCGTTTCACAGTATTTTATTTTACTTTGATGTCTTGGTGTGTTTGATAAAGGTTCTCAATCATATCAGATCAGTGTCACACGCACAGCAAGATTTATGAGCAGTTTCTGTGTGACATGGCTGAATTTCTCACTTTCACTCTACACAAAGCAAATCAAACCTCAACTTGTTATGAGTATATTTAAAATGGCTTGACATCTACCTAGTAATGTTGATTTAGAAAACATGGGGAGCAAAGGACATTCTCAATGTAAGGAGTTTAAGAGAGCAGAGTAGTGCGCTTTCGAACCAACTGCATGTTGTATGACCAATAGTACTTCCATCGGTTTTCAGAATTGTAATATTCATGTGAATACTCGACAGTATATGGGAGACACTCTTTATTGTATGCTGCTGAATACAAGTGGACAATACAACACTTCTCTTTACACGTTAACTCTAATCAAGAATCCTCTTCTTATCACTGTGCGTTCTGTTGTTGGCTGCCTTACACCTGAAACTACAGAACACAGTAAATATTGGTGACATAATAGACATAGCATTCATTAACAACTAAAAACATACCATCATTTTATCCTGCTCCGCACACGCATTGAACGACTCCACCTTCAAATCACACAAGAGCACTTGGGAGGTTAGGACGCGCGCTGTTATGGTTCCACAGGTACACACATTTTAAGCAAAATGAACGACAACGCGATGCGCGCAGTGCTTCTGATGCTTTTAGAATGTTTTATTGTAATGCATGTGATTTCACTTCATCGTGAGGTGAATCAGCACAACTATTGTAGCAGTCGTTTACGAAACTTGCACATTGTGTGTGTCAACAGACGAATCACTGCCTTTGGTGTGTCAATGTAAACAACTATATAAAGAGAGTATCGAAGTATCGTATGGCAAAGTCGAGAGTCCCCGAACCCAGGCCGAGCCGGGCCTGCCGAGCCGAACGGATCCGAGAGTCGCGGCGCACCACAGCCGCTCGACGGCGTGGCGCGAACCAAGACTTATTTAAATAAACTAAGTTAATTTACTTAAGTTAGTGAAATAGCGTAAGTTATTTCACTTACCCTTTTCCAGGCCCGGAACTGCAGTTAGGCACCTCGTTTGCCCTCCTGATGGTATCTGTACCTGTTTTAGCTCTTATTTCAACAACTGCCACTAAATGAAATAACATAATGTAATAACTACTTTACTTATTTTATTTATTTTATTTACTAAAATAGATTAATTCACTTCGGACAAACGCACTTCGGACAAACGGGATAACTTTAGGAGGACAAACGAGGTGGCCAACTGCAGGCCCGGGCTGGAAAAGGTAAATGTAATAACTTAAGCTATTTAACTAACTTTAGTAAATTAACTATATTTAAATAAGTCTTGGTTCACGCCACGACTCTCGGATCTGTTCGGCTCGGCTCGGCCCGGCTCCCGGCTCGGCCGGCCTGCGGTGTGTCAGGTGTGTCAATGTCAAACACTCCAGTGGAATAAAATACCTCTTTGGCGCTTATATCGCGCTTTTAAAAGATCAAAGACAAGATTTGGTGACTTTCATTTATATCCTTAGATTCCTTGTTCTTTTCCCTTTCTTGCGCCGTAAGGCGCTTGTTGTGAGGAGGTTTGGTACAGAAGATATGACAAATAGAAAAGGTAGCTGCAGCGCGCGCCGCCGGCGCCCCGGCCCAGCGGCGCGGCCGAGACAGTTTTAGCTCTTATTTCAACAATACATACTGCAAAACAGAGAAAATACCAGAATTAAATCGATCCCGTACAAAATAAAAGCGGCTTCAGAGTGTCTCTAGAATGTCTCAGAAATAGACAACGAGAAGACAGTGCACAGGCAAAGCGACGACTCGCTAGAGACACGTCCAAGACGCGCTCGAGACATCGCGGATGTCTAAAAAGTGTCTAATTAAGAGTCGGATTTAGACATCCATCAGCCGATGCGAAGCCAGCCAGGGGTCACACCCGAGACGGTAGGGAGCTACTGCCAAGGCAACCGGAAGACACCCGGGAGGCAACCGGGAGACATCCAGGAGGGACCCAGCAGACGCCCAAGAGACACTGCGGAGCCGTCCCGGAGCCACCGTAGAGACATCGCGAAGACACTATGGATTCCACGAAAAAAGAAATTGTACCGATGTGATGGAAGTTTGAAAATTCAGCTTCCCGCCGCGACTTGCGACTGGCCTTGATGATCGGACCTCTGTCTGAGGCGATGTTTCGGTTAACCGGACCCGGTGGGAGTCGAACCACCGACAGTGCGTTCCGCGCTCCGGCACGGTATCCACTTGGCCAGAGCGATCCGTTGCTAGACTCTACAATATACACGAACGACAACTCAGCCGCGACGATGCACTCGATTCTCAGAGGGAGCGATTGCAGAAGCAGCGCGCTCGAGCGTCCCCCACCAGTCGCCACTGTGGCGCAGTGGTCTCCGTGCCTGGCGGCTGGATAGTAAGCGGAGGTTCGATCCCGGTCGGCGCCCAACCAGTTTTTCCTGCACGGCGTCTTCTGACACCGTTCAAACTTAACATAAAGCGAGGAAATGGACTGTAGATACAAAAGAGGCTACGGAAAAGGGAGACCACACTTTATTTCATTTTATCCATTGATGGAGACTTGCTGATATGTGCGCTGAGACTGTATCTATTCCCAACGGATCGCTCTGGCCAAGTGGATACCGTGCCGGAGCGCGGAACGCACTGTCGGTGGTTCGACTCCCACCGGGTCCGGTTAACCGAAACATCGCCTCAGACAGAGGTCCGATCTTCAAGGCCAGTCGCAAGTCGCGGCGGGAAGCTAAATTTTCAAACTTCCATCACATCGGTACAATTTCTTTTTTCGTGGAATCCATAGTGTCTTCGCGATGTCTCTACGGTGGCTCCGGGACGGCTCCGCAGTGTCTCTTGGGCGTCTGCTGGGTCCCTCCTGGATGTCTCCCGTTTGCCTCCCGGGTGTCTTCCGGTTGCCTTGGCAGTAGCTCCCTACCGTCTCGGGTGTGACCCCTGGCTGGCTTCGCATCGGCTGATGGATGTCTAAATCCGACTCTTAATTAGACACTTTTTAGACATCCGCGATGTCTCGAGCGCGTCTTGGACGTGTCTCTAGCGAGTCGTCGCTTTGCCTGTGCACTGTCTTCTCGTTGTCTATTTCTGAGACACTCTGAAGCCGCTTTTGTTTTGTGTACGGGGTTCAGACAGCAGCGCCATGGCGAGGGAAAGTTTCTATGCAAAAACAGAACGAAATTTTAAGTGAAAAAATGCAAATTCGAAGTACTTGAGCGAGGAGAGGTACGGCAAATTAGTAGGCAGGAGTTCTAGCCGAGAAGGGGAAGAAGGGCGTTGACCAACGCAACACATACGCCATCTCACTGTTATCTCAAGTGCGATAAATTTCATACAATTTGATGCGATAATAGCCCAAAAGCGATTCACACATAATATTGCACCTGGGGGAGCCATAAAAAAATTATCGCACTAAATTGACATTGCATTAAGTGCGATAATTTTAACACATTTCTGCGATAATTTCTCATTGCAACAAAATGTGTTAAAATTATCGCATTTAATGCAATAACAAATTATTGCACTAAATGTGTAGTCATCATTGCATTAAGAATTACAGTGCTGGAGAGAAGCATAGAGTAAGTAAAAGTTTATGTACATATTTACCAATAATATTTAAAAATTCCATTAAAATAACATAACTTGTTCTTTTCAGTTATGCATGAACTGCTACATACATTGGCACAAGCACAATGAAAGATTACGTGCCACTACCACAGACTGACGAAGATAGAGTCTACAAAAGATGGGTGGAAATGAACAGCACTGCTAGAGCAAACAGATGCAAATGCAAAGTCTTTTCCAGCACACTTATGGTAAGACACACACACAAAAAAGAATAATCATATAAAATATTATAGTTCACACAAGACATACTAATTTACTTTAAATAATTTCAGATACCAATTGATGACATACCACATGCCTCGGGTGTGGAGAATCCGGACAATAACACATCTTGCATCAAAACAGTTCAGGATCAACAGAAGAATTGCTTTCACTGCTCTGTGAATATTACTTGTTTTTAGATTCATAACGTTTACGTGTATGCATATACAAGACTGTAGCATTATCATACAAAGCCTTGCATTCATTCAATGATCTCTTTCCCTCCAGGGATGTGCACTTTATGCGAAAATTATTGCTAAATTATGCGCCCAAAATCTGGCCAATTATGCGGCTATTATGCGGGTAAAATAGTGACAATATGCGCGAAGTATGCGGCAAAATTCTGTGGATTTTTGCCAAAATGTACAAAAAACCACAAAAACGCGAAAAAGGCGAAGAAATGGCAAAGTTATGCAAAAATAAAATTTTATTTTTTAAATTTGACTGAAAGCATTCAATATTCGATGTTCGTCGTCATTGCCATGACCTTTAAAATGACTGTCGCTGCAGTTGATTTTGTGACCCAGCGTGAATATAAAGTGAAAAGTGAAGTGTTAACTCCGAATTTTAGACGTTTTTGTCAGATTATGCGCTTAAAATTCGAATTATGCGCTTATTATGCGGGAAATGCGAAAAAGCTAACGCGTTAATCGGCCCCTGAAGTTTTAACGAAGTCTTATGCACATGAAGAAATAATAATTCAATTATTCACTTCCATAGATTGACTGTTAAAAAATTAGAAAATAGGAAAGTCTTTAAAACTTGATTGTTAGTGTTGTGGCTCTTCGTTCTGAAGTCACCACAATAACAAAACCAAGAATAAGGCAAGCGCCTTTTACAAACTGCTCCGGGGGCATTCCCTGGTAACGCCAACTTTTAATTATAGTTAGAATTATCCAAACATATGCCATTTAACCACCTTTGAAGTGCGCATGAAAACGCTGAAAAAGGGTTATTAGAGGTGGGTTAAACATAAAAGTTACGAGAGTACATCACACAATTTATCCAAAAACATGAAGCGAGTTCGTTTTCAAAGGTTGGCACCATTGTTCGAAGCCACGCCTCCTTTCTACCTAGGATTGTTGTAGCCACGCCTATTTCTAAACAAACTGCGCAGCTTTGATTTTAAATCTGTAGAAGTTTTGATTGGAATCTCTTATTGCGTCGATAAAAAGCTTATTCGGTAGATTAAAGAACGGTGCATAATCGGCTCGCTGACATTACCCAGTTTAAAATAATACTAACTGCACCAGAAATTAAAAAGAAGATACGAAGAATAAGCGGGAATGTCGCACATCATTCAGCTTGCTGTCGTTCTCAACTGGAACGTCGTACGCAAATTTTAAACACATCGTGTGGAAGCTTATTTTTCTGTCTTTAATTTTTGTCTCGATCGTTTTTATGTAAAGTGAAAAGGGAAGCTACAGGGATCGACAGAAAGAATGATAGAAGTGCGAGCCATTGTTGGTTTGGCAGCATTTTGCCGATTTTCGTGGTAATTTCGGTGTTTAATTTTAATTTTCTCAAAATTGGCCAGACAGATTTTAATGAGGCTATAGTTAAATGAAATTTAATTTTTAGTTTGATTTTTTGTTAAAATTTTATCAAAATCTCTATTACAGAAGTGGCTGTAGGCACTGTTTAGGAAAGAAAAATTATATATTAGCATATATGGGTCCATATATGACCATATATGTTTCGATATACAGCCATATATGGTACTATATTAGCATATATGCTTGTATATGACCATATATGGCTGTATATCGAAACATATATGGTGATATATGGACCCATATATGGTAATATATAAGCCCATATACAAGCATATATGATCATATATGACCATATACAACCATATATGTAGACATATATGTCGTCATATATAAAGCATATATCGCTGTATATGATCATATACAAATCATATATGGCCATATACAACCCCATTTACCTGGGTTCCAGTCCTGTTATTGACGATGGTCCCTATGTGCGAGCTTTAATCATGCCAGAGAAATTATGAAATTGCAAAACAAGCAGGCCCGCCCTTCCGCCAAACGGAGTTGCCAGCTCCGCTTCGCTCCGCCGGCAACTCCGTTCGGCAGGGGCCGGGCCTGCTTGGCCTGCCGGCGGCGACCGGCCCGAACCATTTCATTTACGCGATTTGCTGAAGAACATAATCAAATGATGCAGCGGGCCTTCGGCCCGCTAAAACCTCGCCGTCTCTTTAAAATTTTGCCCCTTAAAAAATGAGAGAAAGGAATGTAACGGTGAAGCACCGTGACTACAACCCACCCTTCTGCTTAGAAAAGTGTTTTTTTTCGATTTTGCGATTTGAGGCCTTCTTCTACAACTTTATGTTCACTACAGCAATTTTTAGCTTATTTTCGTCAAAAATGACCCTCCAGCGCCCAAACGGTTAGAGATAGAGCCAAACGGACGAAATTTTTGTGCCCTAATTCTTGTTCCTTTGATAGGCCCTCAAATCTCACCCTAAGGGGAGGAGATTGGCCAGGATCTAGGCTTTCGTTTTCCGGAGTGAACCTTAAGATACCCTAAAACTTTTAAAGTCTCTAGACATGTCTCCTTCTAGTGCGAAACAGGACAGACAGACACACAGGACAGACAGACACAGGACACACACGTGGTCGTTTGCAATAAGCGCGCTAGATAGAGCTTTTTCTAAAGCACAAGGGCGGGCTAAAGTCGTGTAGCTGGCTTGGGTGCTGGGCCACCCCTGGGCCTGCACTCGGCGACCGCCTCGGGTCCCATTGTCGGGGGCCTATATAGAGGCGCGGCCGGCCCCGCCCCCGGCCAGAGCAGCGCGAGCGCCTGAGACTGCTAGACCTCCCTGTATTCGCTGCTCTCCCAATAAACCCCTTTGCCCTTCGACCTCTTGCCCATAGTGCCCTGACTTGTCCCCATTGCCCCAACCCACCAACACGACATTGGTGGCAGCGGTGGGATTGGTGGTGATCGGGGCAACGTCACGCGCCGCGTCGTCCGCAACGACCGCACCAGCCGCTGGGCCGTCCACCTCTGCTTCCGAGCTCGACGACGTGCCCGTGGCATTGCTCGCCCAGCCGGCCGTGTCCGCCTCTCCGTCGCTGCCCGTTGTAGTGACACCGTCCACCGTCGATCGGCCCGCGTCCCGGTACGCCAGCTTCCCCACCTACGACGGCAAGACGGACTACGTGTGCTACCGTGCCCAGTTCCTGGCTCTGGTCTCTACGCGCCCCGTGTCCGAGTGGGCCGTCAGCCTGGTGATGGCGCTTCGTGAGCCGGCCTCCCAAGTGCTGTCGACACTGTCACCCACACAGCTGACGGACTTCGCGGTTCTCGACGCGGCCCTCACCACCCGGTTCGGCACGCCCCGCCCGCGCAACGTTGCAGTGCGGACGTTTCGAGCCTCGCGTCAACAGCCGTCCCAAACCCTGCGCGACTTTGGCCTGCACGTTGGACCGTGTGTGCCGAGAGGCGTACCGCGAGGATCCCGTCATCGGCTCCAGCAACGCCGCCCTCGAACGGTTGGCACTGGACAACTTCTTGGCTGGGATCACCGACGCCTCGACCCGCCGCTTGCTGGTCATGTCCTGTTGCCCGACAACCCTAGGGTGGTATGCCCTCGCCGTTCGCTAAGAGCGGCTTGAGGAATGTCGTCGGCAAATGACACACGCGAGGCCGGTGAGTGCCCCTAGCGACGACTGTGAGCTGGAGTGTTTTGCGGAACGCGTTTGCCTTTGGGCCTCGTCCCTAGTCCCGACGGTTTGGCCACCTGTACGGGGGGAGGGAGAGTGCCGCAGGTGATCGCGTCCGGACCTCACAGGCCGGCGTGCCCTTCACTCGCGCTCACGCAGCCGTAGTGTTCGAGCTGGTCAAGCTGCGGGCCCGTCCCTGCACTGCACGGACTGGTCTACCAGTGCGATCGGCCCTCCGACGCAAAAAGATTTGTTTGCTTTTGGTATGCTTTTGGTATGCTTTCGGTATGCTATCGGGTCGCGGAGGGTCGCGCTCGGTGCGCCAATGGATCGCCGAGGTTCGTCAGGCTCCTGAGGGACGTATCGCCAAGGTTCACCGGGGGTTCGCGCCGGAGCGACCTGTGTCCGTCATCGAGTCGCTCTATGCGCGGACAGAGCCAACTGGGTATGCTCTCAGGTCGCTCCGAGACGAACAGAGCGACCCCAATACGCTTTCGGTTTGCCTTGAGATCCTCGGCGTCGTCGGGGTATTTTCCTTCCCAGGAAACCCCGGCCGGGCGCTGGCGCTAATCCCTAGACCGGCGCACTTGCGAGCAGAAGAGGGGAACGATGGGACAGCCCCGGGACCCCTGGAGTACCCGACGGCTTGTCTGCGCTGCACACTCTGCCTGCAGCTGCACACTGCGACCACGTCAGTCAGTCTGAGAGTGGAAGTCGCAGAGACAGGACGTATGCGTCCGTGCAGTCGGGGCGGGAGCGCGCTGTGGCGGTGCGGTTGTACTGGTTTCTTTAGACTTCAACTTGTTACTAGCTACATGTCTTTATCTCTGGGTATAGCTCACTAAGAAGAACCGCATAGCAGTCCATGTTGCACCTAAAAATCTTCTGAATTTTCTTGTTTAAAACTTATAAATTCCCTGTAGGTGCTGCAATTATGCATCTCTTAATATCTGTTGTTACAACATGCTACTTTAGTTTGGTTTCAGTAGTACCCCGCTGCACCTCCTTCTGGGCCTGGTCCTACCCCTGGCAGGCGCACTCCCAGCCGCACCCCCTGCCGCACCCCCTGGACCCGGAACTACCACTGGCCTAGGCGCACCCCCTGCAGCACCCCCGGCTGCACCCCCTGAACCCAAACCTACCCCTGGCCTAGACGCACCCCCTGCAGCACCCCAGGCTGCACCCCCCTGGACCCGGACCTACCCCTGGCCTAAAAACGCACCCCCTGGCGCACCCCAGGCCTTGGCGTACTTGGAGCGACCTGGGTCGGCGACCCGGCGCGAACCACTCGCGAACAGGTGGAGAGGGTCGCAATTAGTACGTTATAGGTTTGTCACGACGTACTGAAAGCAATCCAGTTGTGTACAGAAAATTTCGCGTCGGGTATACCCTAACTAAACCCGTGAAGAACGCCGGGTAGCCAAGACGCGATTACTGTAAAAAGTTTAAAAAATCTTGTATTTCTGCGCCTGGGGTGGGCCGAATGGGTAGCACCGGCGTTGTACGGCCAGAGGAGGTTGATGGCAGCTTATGCGTGGCCCTGTGGACCCTACTTCTGAACTAGTAACGACAACCGTTTTCTAACCACCCATTCGGCCCACCCCAGGGGCAGATATACAAGATTTTTTAAACTTTTTACAGTAATCGCGCCTTGGCTACCCGGCGTTCTTCACAGGTTTAGTTAGGGTATAGTACGACCCTAATTTCCGCAAAGGAGAAATATCGAAAATCTCAAACCCGTTCCGTAGAGCGCATGGCAAGTCCGTCAAGACACTTAAGCCCCTGACGGCCACATGGGGGGTTTGACACTGGATTTTACTTGCCAGTCCAGAAGCAGGGTCCTAAGGATCACACATGAGCCGCAAGGCACCTTCTCTGGGCGCACCAAGCCGGCGCTGCAGTGCCTCCAACATGGCGGCGCATTGAGTCATAACCAGCCAGACATAAACAGCAGAATAATTGCCCGGGAGCAGGGCCTACCGTTGTCCCCCCTTTCCCCTTTTTTATGGGATAGGGGGACCCGCACCGATTAACGACCAAAGGGTGGGGTGCATGGGGTATCGCTGGACCACCGGCCGCGCCCCCCCTCGTTTATGGGAGAGGGACACGTGCTGACATTATGACACTCGTAAAGAGGGCCGGATGCAGGGGGCACCAACGCCCCTCTCCTCCCTTTCACACCAGCCCCCTCGCCCACGGCATAGGGTATAAAGGATAGTTGCGCCCTGGACTCGGGGTCAGTTCCTCAAGCGTCTCCGTCATAGTCAGACCTACTCACAGGACCGCGCCCCAAGGAGCTCGTCCCTACCAACATCCAAGTGCTAATCAATTGTGCAAGTGTACCAGAGTCAGTGTTAGAATCTAACTGAAAGTGTACAAGCTACAACATTGAACCACCTTGCAACTGTGAGTATGTCAATAAATAGTTTAACCTGCTAAGCCTCTTAGTGAATGTCTTTTACATTGAACCTCTAAGATTCTATCGAACCGTGAGTCATTTAATCAATAACTGACCGCTACTGAGTGTGTGTGCATACCGCGTCGATATCCCTCGCTCCGCACGGGGTACTGCCCGGAGCGCTATCTTGCGTGCACAGCACATAGCTCCCGGTAGCTCGGTCGGTATCGACTGCTCGCTCACCCGGAGCTACTCCTGGTCACCGGAGACACTAGCGTAGCGGTACGGCTGGCCTATCAGAGGGCCCAGTCAGACTGACTAATCAATGAAACGGTGTGAGTAAGGAACAGCATCTAAACACCTCTTAACTAGAGAGGTTCTATCCATTCAAAAAAGCAATTCCTTCCTCTCCCAGCGTGGTGCATCGACGGCCGGGAATCTTACGCTCAATGTATAAGAAATCACTATTTTTTTTTTAAAAAACTAATGGCTAATGGCAGGAAATAATTTTAAGTTAACAGAGTATATAAGAACATTTTTGCAACAGTGCCCCGTTGACCCGCAAGCTTTTCCTTATTTTACTTTCTCCGAGAAAGCGTGGCTTCCTCGCGAATTAGCACTTTTGTTTGCGGAACAAACGGTCAATTGTTATTTAGATATTAAGGATACCTTCCTGGACCCTAACCCGCGTAGAGTACGTAAAGTTAGAGCATTAGCGAGATTTAACGGAGAGACTCCCCCGGCGAAAGACCGAGGAACTCTTTTGTGGCAGGTAGTCGCTGCAGAACCACATCCTTCGCACGACAAATTTAGAATATCAGTAGGACAGGTACATGAGTTTGTGCAACAGTTAGAGGCGCTAGGACAAAAGCGACACCAAATCGTACACGCGTTTGCTACTTTATTGCAACATCTGCGTCTGTGCCGCGTTCAGTACCAGGAACCTAGACAGTGTGTTGTACCGCCAGTCAGAGATATGAATCAAATTCCCCTCATAATGATGCAGGCACTGCCCACCTTTAGTGGTGAGCAGCACGAGGACTGCGAGAAATTTCTCTCGCGCCTCGAGCGGGTGCTTGCATCGTCAGAGGAGTTGACGGACAAACAGAAACTGTTCTGGTTAGAGGGACAGTGTCGGCGGGGCCCGCTCGCCTTGGTGCAGCGGCTGCTGCACCAGATCGAGACAAACCCCGCCGGCCCTCCTCAGCCACGTACGGACGCTGCTCAGTATGAGTATGTGAAGGAGATGTTGCGACAAAATTATAAAACATCTAGTGATATACAAGGCTATAGGGATTCACTTCAACACAGAGTGAAGAGAGATGCGGAAAGTTTGCCTAATTATATCCAGGACGTAATGCAGTTATGTGAGGATGCCAAAGTGACAGATAGGGATGAACAACTTCGTTATCTGCACCGCGGGCTTCCTTTGCACCTGGCAACCGCTCTCCGACCTGCAGATTACAATTCGCAGGAATCATTTCTGGAAAAAGTGACCCAACTTGATAGCCTGCAAAGGGCGCTTGTGCGCACGCACGCGCAAGCAGCACTAGAATATAATCCTACATCAGCACAGCTCCAGCAGCTTAGTCAAATCCCAGGAACTTTTTGTGCCCCTGCCTCTAACCTGCCGGCGCCGGTAGTGCAGCCCAGAACTAACCTGTCAATCAAACAGGAAGTGCCTTCCAATAATTCAGAAAACAAACTCGATCAACTCATTGATCGCTTGCAGGCTATTGTTCTGAGCGCACAGCCCACGGTCAGCGCAGTCAATGACACTAGACCAGCTGAGCAGGCGGGTGGTAGACTGAGTCGGCGTGACTACGGGCAGCAACGCCCGTATGACACACGCGATCGGTCCAACTCGCGTGGTTATGGGCAGGGTGGTCGCAACGACCGCAGCCAATCTCGGGAATACACCCCAGAAGACTACATACGTGACACCTCTCCGGGATATCGCCCTGCATATGAAGCATACAAAAATCAGTCGCAGGCGTACCGTGACAACTCCAGAGGGGACAGGCGAGACGGCTCGCGCGGCCCCAGGGACGAGTACCGCCGTGATGGGTCCCGTGGCCCCCAGGGTGGTTACCGTCGTGATGGGTCCCGTGGCACCCAGGGTGGTGTCCGCCGTGATAACCCCCAGGCCGGTCAGGGTGATTACCGCCGCAATGAGCAGCGGGGTCCCCAACAGGGCCAGTATAGGGGATATTCACGAGGGTACAGTCATCAGGGATACCAACAGCGCGGCAGATCCGATTATCAGCGTCCAAACTCAGGACAACGTCAGGTGCACTTTGCACAAACGGGGCGACAACCTGCGAAAGCAAACCCATCCCTGCACACACCTGGTTTCGAGGGAGATTTCGGAGAGCCTCAAATTGCCTACACTCCAGGCGCTCAACGAAATTCTTCCAGGAACCCAGTCTGCAATATTTGTAATGGCAAACACTCCGACGCTGAGTGTCAAATAGGGCAAACCCTTCATCAAAAAAACTAAGTTTACAGGCGACCAGAGAAGGAGGGGTCGCTTGCATCAACACCACTCTCCTTCCCCCTCCCACCCCATACCCCTTTGAGTCAATAAAACCCCTAATGGTGGCACTTAACAGTGACAGCTTATTCGTGTGTGCAGCGAGAATGTCGTTTGCTGACGATAACCAAGCAGGACCTTTGCGCCATGCGGTAGCTAAATTTGTAACACAGCACTGGGGTTTGTATCGGTCAATAGTTTTGACCACAATGAAAATATATTCAAAAGAACGGTATTTTCAGCTGATGAAAACCTCCGGATTTTATCCTGGTCTCTGTGAAGCAAAAGCAATGTCGCAAATGTTTAACTGGCGAATTGAACTGCACACAATGAATGGTCCGCTGTTGTTTTCGCCGCCTGATCCCGTGTTTACCCTTTACCTTAAAGGTCATAACTCGGGACACAAATGGTATTTTGCCCCTTTTCACCCCTTGCTGATGACCAAACCTACTTATGCTTCGGTGGCCGCCACCCCTGCTGCGCCACTTACAGCACGTCAGCGCGAGCGTGTTCCTCAGCAGGACCCTCGCGTATCTGCCGTATCGGCGCAAAAAGCGCCGCGGCGGCGTGAGTGGACAGGCATGAAAGGCGGGGGACCTGCAGCTCAGGGACCTCATCTCCCTGTGCAGGTCCAGTCACGCCCTCATCACGCCTCAGGCAATAACAATAGCAAGTGCGGCGGGTCGACGCCTGCCCCCCTGCCCCAGGCGGGCCCGCGCCCCGTCTCGTTTGTATCAACAAACAGATACAGCGTCCTTGATCAGGATGCTTTCCCCGAGAGCCCCGCGCCCAAGGGTGGGTCACAAGAAAATATTATACAAACAAATAAAAAGGCCCTCCCGGAAGAGGCTCCGTATATCTCCCAGCGCGCGGCGCCGGCACTCAGTGCGGCGCGTATGATGGGCGGCCAGGCTCCCCGCCTAGGGTGGCCTCGCCCCGCCCCGCCTGTTGCGCTCCCATTCCGCTTCTCGGCCAAACGGCCAGCTACTGTGCCTAAGCAAGCACAGCGGCCGCCGCCCTCCGCGGCAACGGCGGCAAAGCGCCGCCCGCACACGCGGCCACATGTGCACGGTCAGAAGCCCTCCCCCACCCCTATCCCTCTCCTGTCCCTCCCGCCTATTCCTCCCCCTGCTGATTTTACCGCCGGCCCCCGCCCAAAGAGTGTTTTGCACACTCTACCGGCGGGAGTCCCTGATGTCCCAGCCCTATCAGACCTCGTAACATCTTTGCCCCCGCAAGTCAATACGTTAACTGGTGTGCAACGTCGTTTGCACTTCACACTTCCGGTGCGAATTTTCAATGTTTCCTACCTAAGTCTGGTTGACAGTGGAGCAAGTTACTCCCTTTTGAAAGGTGATAGCTTGCCTCGCGGAGTGTTAGATACCACGGCCCCGCTACCGCTGCTCCGCACGGCAGCAGGGGCCACCGTGCGGCTCACTGGAGTCGCACGTGTGGACATGTCGGTGGGAACATTGAAAATCAAGCACACATTTTTGGTGTGTCCAGACCTGAGCCAGCCAATAATTTTAGGACTGAATTTTCTCTACGAGTCCTCGGCGGTAATTGATTTTGCAGCGGATTCATTACAGATGCAAATCGGGTCTAACACTTACACACATTTTCAAGAACCCCTTAGCGTACCAGTATTAAACGACCCCCTCGCCGACCTAGCAGGATTGGATGTGCCGGAACTGTATGGCAGCCGCCGAACGTTGCTTGCAACTAAATCTACCCTTCTGCGGCCAGGGGAGTTTAAGAAGGTACAATATACAGTACACCCCCTTCCCCATGAAGGGCCAGCAGTATTTCAATTAACGCCCAAATTGCAATACAAATTGGCGGCATCCAACTGTGATTTTCTTTTAAATCTGCCAGACGGTAGCATTCTGCTGCTAAATAACTCTGATAAAGAAGTATTAATTACGGCACATCAGAAATTGGGTTTTGTAGAGCCCGAAGACGAGCTTCTAGCGGCAGCACTACTGGAGGTGGAAGCGCCGTTAGTCGCTCAGACCGCTGCCACGCTGGCGCTGGTCCCTCCCCGTCCCACCACACCCCCCCTTCCCACCTTTCTCTCAAAGGTACAGCCTGCAGCTGCGGCCCGTCAGCACGAGACGCCGACTACAAGTCCAACGGGCTCGGTAGGCAGTCCGCCCGGCCGCCAGGCAGGCAGCCCAGGAGGCAGCCTGGCCGACGGTCCGAGCGGGAGCCTGGTCCTTTCTATTTCCCCTCCCCCCCTTGCACCTCCACCCTCGCCTTCTGCTGTGAAGGAGTGCGAAAAGGCGCCTCTAGCAGGCGAGGCAATGATAGAGCTTCGAGTACCGGGACCACCAGTCGAAAAACCATTCTACACTTTCGATATAAATCCAGCGCTAATGGCGGACGAAAAGTCAAAAGTCAAAGGGCTTCTTGACAGTTATCAGGACGTGTTTGCAACTGAATTGTCGCATATGGTTAGAGAGTGCCCATATACAATAACCTTGCCGATGAAGGACCCGCTTCCAATCAGTTACACGCCCCAATACAGGATGGCCCCGAAAGAAGAAGAATACATGGAAAAATACATTGAAAAAATGGAAAAAGCTGGGATAGTGGTTCAGCAAGAATCCAATTTTAATAACCCTGTGTTTTTGGTTGAAAAGGCAGCCCCACCAGGCGAAAAAGCATATAGACTTGTCATTAACATGCACAAAACTTCGAGGTTATGTCTTAAGCGGACAAATTACCCGCTGCCATCGGCGGATGACCTAATTTCACGTCTAAAAGGCGGTAAATACTATATTAGCGCAGATTTCAAGTGGGGTTTTTGGCAAGCCACGCTGTGCCCTCGTTCCCAGAAGCTCACCGCGTTCCAAAATAAGCAAAAAAAATACTGCCTTCGCAAGTTAGCAATGGGCAGCTCAGTCAGTGTTCATTGTTTTTCCGAGCTTCTCAGAAAAGCCTACGGATCCCTATTCTTTAGTTCCCCGTGGGTAAACTACATCGAC
>JAGKQH010000052.1:12500-26270 GCA_018691285.1 Cucurbita argyrosperma subsp. sororia | reverse complement strand
TTAAAAACCATTATTGATGTTCTTTATTTTTTTTTTGGCTTGGTCTTCTCATCAAAATATTGGGCCACTTGCATCATAATATGACTCATTTTAGGAAAGATATAAATAACAATTATTTCTATTTGATTAATTGAAATTAATTATTTTATAATATCTTATAATTATATGCGGTGACATCAATTATTGTCTTTAAGAAAAAAGAAGGTTTAGAAAAATTCTCGATCAACCAACCCAATCTAACCGTATGATTTGGGTTAGGTTTGTGATATCCACATTGGTTGGGAGGAGAACGAAATACCCTTTAAAGGGTTGTAGAAACATTATGTAGTACACGTTGTTTTAAAGTCTTGAGGAAAGGAAAGGGACCAAGATTGAAAGCAGTGGGCTTGGCCGTTACAAATGGTATCAGAGCGAACGTTGGACTATGTGCCAGTGAGGAGGGGCTATTCCTGAGGGGGTAGGCACGAGGGCGGTATGCCAGTAGGGCGCTGGGCTCGATGACGGGGGGTGATTTGGTGGGGGTTCACATCGATTGGAGAAAGGAAAGGGTGTAGTGCGGAATGTTGGGCCCTGAATTGGGATGGCTGTGATATCCCGTTGGGGAGGAGAACGAACCAACCTTTATAAGGGTGTTAGGAAACTTTTCCTAGTCGACGAGTTTTAAGCCTTGCGGGGGGAAGAACCGGAAAGAGAACCAAAGGGATAATATCGGGCTAGCAGTGGGCTTGCCGTTACAAATGGTATCAGGTAGATGCCGACTAATGTGCCAGGAGGGAGGCTATTCCCTGAAGGGGTAGACAGGAGGTGGTATGTCGCAGTAAAGACGACAGAGGCCCCGCAGGGGTGATTAGTGGAGTCCCACAATTGATTGGAGAAAGGGAAACGCAGTGCCGTGAGAATGAGAACCTGAAGGGAGACGGATGTTGATATCCCAATGTGGGAAGGAGAACGAAACACGTTTAAAAAACGATTGAAAAACTCAGCATTGTGCGTTCATGTGTCAGAGGATACTCCTTCTTTTACGATTGTACAGATGCATACACTGTGAGACAGGGAAACAATCATTATATTATTATAATTCTTCGATGGACACTCCAAGGAATCAAAACCAACGAGGTAGATCGATAAGACACAATGTCATAACGAACAACCCGCGCTGCAACGATGACCATTGACAAGTCAGTACTCTCAACTATAAGCCAAATAACATTTTTTTATGTTATTTAGGTGAGATTAATGTGAGTAAGATAGAGGTTACTATTCTAGATGAACAGTACTATGATGGTTGCTATTCTTGGGTCATATTAATGTATCAATAAGTTATGTGTGAAGGTTGGGTAACCAAAGGTGCGAGACGACTTAGATCTAGTGGAAAATTACGATAGAAAAGCCATTGGAATGGCTGCAGGAGGAGAATGAAAGGAATTTGAAAGATCGTGAGGAGTCGGGTGAAGAAGAAAGAATCCGTCAGATTTGGATCCAAGTCGAACATACGTGCACCAACCTACTACTCAAACCCATCTGCAGCCCAGATACCAGCAGCAACTTTGGCCTATGACCCAGAAACTTGTGACTTGTGGCCAACAATGCCAGTATCTCACGCATTAGATCTTGCGGCCCAAACTACCTTCTGCCTATGAACTACGTAATCAGCCAGAAGCCTGCGCCTTGTCCCAAACAGCACCACCATGTGTGTCAACTCCTCCTCGTGCTACGTGTCAGGCTTAAAACAAGATGGCTCTCCTCGGCTCAGTCTATGAAGATGATGTATGAAGTATGACATATGATGTATGACGTATAATGACGTGATTGAGTTATTTGATTGCCATATGATAGTATATAATGTTCTATGATTTTGTTATATGATGATGTTGTATGATGACGATGATGAATGAAAACATGAATATTTAAGATGTAATATTATGAGATTCCTTAATATGACGTCATCCCATATTAACATGAAATGCATGTTTTAAATTCTATGATGCATTATGATGATGAATTTCCTAAAACCAAATCCTAATTATAATAATGATGATGAATGTATGAAGACCATTGCATGCATATTACTTAGAGTGATATGTGAACGAAACTTACGGTTGTGTCACCAAGATGTTTTAAAGATGAGAAACTATAGGGACTTTATGCATTCTGTGTGTATATTCATCGGGTTACTTCCACTTTTGAGATGATGAGTGAGGACGTGTACAATATGATGATGGTGATCATCATACCTTGCGTGACACTTAGGAACCAGCTGATTTTCGGACGTCGCTACGAATAGCTAGCTCAACTACCAGAGGCCCAGGGGTGTGAAGAGACTAAGGATCCAAGCTTGCACGTGTGGGTTATGAGTAAGGAAGTATTGCACATCTAATTTTTTAAGGATTAGAGGTCACCCCTACGATGGTTATAACGATAGGCTCCTAGATCATGAGTTTTGTGTGATTGCATTCCCTAACCCTAATAGTGAGATCACTTACTCAGTATTTCTTTAAGTACTCAAGTCATAAGTCATGTGCTACTTCTATTTCAGGTAAAGGCAAGGCACCCCTACGTTGTTAATGACATAGGATAATACAGGGAGTTTTACCTTCTATATTTTATTTGATTTATTTATTATTGCCTTTATCTTGTTTTAGATATTATTTCAAACACATAAGTCCATGACAGTGTTTTAAAATAAATTTTCTATTTTACGATGACATTTTAAATGTTTAATTTCATATAAGAGCATAAGTTATGATAACAGTAGCGACTTTAGGTTAGTGGAAATCTAGGATTGCTATCGCTTGTATTAGAGCTCTAGGTTATTTATTCTATAGACTAGCCGACGAGATAGGCTTGAAGCATTCCATAGTCAAACTATCGATGCCTTGTCACCATCAGGTATGTCCTACATAAGATAAGAAAAAAAAACGGTCTTCACCGCATGTACCTTTATGTTGAATGTAATATAATATTGAATATGATGAACTGTGAGTGTATTGCTGATTTTAGCATGATGATTGACCTAATATTATCATACATGTGTTTGCCCTACTATATGATTTTAATACTATGCAATATAATGTTTAGTTATATTCGTGAACTATAGACCTATGAAAAAATTTCTTGGTTTTCAGAACCATGTGGCCTAGAGGACGTAGAAGAAAGATGAGAAACGGGACGACCCCTATTAGAGGTAGAGGAAGAGGTGGGGTTAAAGGGAACCAAACTCGGGAAAGTTTAGTCACCAGGACAGGTACAGCTGCATCGCCCCAAGTTGTACTTCCCCAAGCTGTGCTACCTTCAGCAACACTAGTGGCTGGTATGGATCCCGAAATAAAAAGAACCTTTAGGCAAAAGTTGAGGGAACAAAAGAAAATGGTAGAACAGAATATACAGCAAATAGAACATGGAGCCCAACTGAAACGGGAATTTGGAAATCCAGTGATGATGGCTAATCAAGAGAAAATTATGGCGAATGCCATTCATTTAGAAGATGACAGAAAAAGAGCAATCCGAGCATATGCACACCCAGCTGTGGAAGAGCTAAAATCGTGCATAATTAGACCTGAAATTCAAGCAACCACTTTTAAGTTAAAGTCGGTGATGTTTCAAATGTTGCAAACCATTGGGCAATTTCATGGACTACCATCAAAAGATCCCCATCTACATCTAAAGTCATTTTTGGGAGTTAGCGACTGATTTCGATTCAAAGGAGTGGATAAAGACGTGATTAGATTGAGCTTATTCCTTTATTTCTCGAGGGATGGTGCAAAATCATGGTTGAATACTTTAGCACTGGGGAAAAAAAGATTTCTTGGAATAGTCTAGCAAAGAAATTTTTGATCAAGTATTTTCCAACCACTAGAAACGCATGATTTAAAAATGAGATTGTCGCTTTTCAACAATTTGAAGATGAGACACTAAGTGAAGCTTGGGAGAGATAAAAGGAGATGCTTAGAAAGTGTCCTCACCATGGATTACCACATTGTATACAAATGAAGATTTTCTACAATGGATTGAATATTGCTACTAAAGAAGTTGTGGATGCTTCCGCTATTGGAGCTATTTTGTCAAAGACATACAATGAAGCATATGAGATTTTAGAGAGAATAGCATTTAACAATTGTCAATGGGCCAATGTGAGAAGCAATCAGGAAAGAAGACCCGATGAGTACTTGAAGTTGATGCTTTGTCTTTTATCAACACTCAATTAGCTTCGGTGACTAATATCCTACGAAATCTAGCGTTGAGACAAGGCTCAATGACCAAAGCACCAGTCCATACAACTTCTGTAATGACCCAAATAGCAGCTGAATCTTATGTATATTGTGAAGAAGAACACACTTTTATCAATGTCTAAGTAATCCGACCTTAATTTTCTATGTAGGGAATAATGCTAGTCAAGACAACCCAAAAAGTAATCCCTTCTCAAATACTTATAATCCAGTGTGGAGAAGTCATCCAAACTTCTCATGGAAGGGACAGGACTCATACAATCAACAAATGCAACCAAAAGTAAATTATCCTCCAGGATTTGGACTACAAAATCAAATGGCATATGGTCACTCTCAAGAAGCTACTGATGCACAACAGAGAAATGAGGAAGCTATTGTGTAGGAAGCGCACAACAAAAAGTATGCAGAAGCTGCTGTACAGAAATAACACAACAAAAATTCTGAAGCCTCCTAAAACGCAAATAAAAGTAAGCAGTGGACAAGAAAGTCGAACGTATATTCCAGCACCTCCTTTTCCACAAATAATAAAAAGACAGAAAGAGAAAGCCCACTTTGAGAAGTTCATAGATATATTTAAGGAAATTCATATAAGTATACCATTAGTGGAAGCTTTGAAGCAAGTGCCAAATTATGTGAAATTCTTGAACGATGTGCTCACCAAGAGAAGAAAATTTGAAGAATTCAAGGTGGTACCATTGAATGAAGAGTATCGTGCAATATTGAAAAATAAGATCCCACTAAAGGAGAAAGACCCTGGTTCATTCACAATTCCAACATCAATAGGAGGGAAGAAGCTAGGTCGAGCATTATGTGATTTAGGATGAAACATTAACCTAATGCTGCTGTCTATTTACAAAAAGTTAGGTATTGGTAAATTAAGACCAACTACAGTCACTCTTCAACTAGCAGATCAATCTTTCACTCATCCAGAAAGAAAAATCAAAGATCCTAATTCAAGTCGACAAGTTCATTTTTCCAGCAGATTTTATGATTTTGGATTATCCATGACGTACCAATTATCTTGGGGAGACCATTTTTGAAAACCGGAAGAACATGGGTAGATGTCCACAAGGGAACTATAATGTTGAGAATGAATGATCAAAAAATAGAATTTCATATGAATGACAACATGAAATATCAAGGAGTGGTAGAGGAATACTCAGCAATTTATAAATTGACCGAGAATCTAGCAGCTAATAGTTGGAAACAACAACAAGAAGAAGACAGCTGTTGGAATAATTGCACTACACAAAAAGCGAGTTGGAGAAAATTGTAAGAGTTTTTGAATCACTGGAATTAGAGGAAAGAATAAATTAATCAATGAAGTCATCTACTGATGACACACCCTTGAACTACATATTAGAAAAAGAATTATTTGATATATTGGAGATAGACTTCACAAAATTATTCCCACCCACGGTGAGAGGTGTGTTTCCTTAAAAAAAAATATATATAACTTGAAAAAAAAAAAGGTTAATGAAATTAAAACTCAAATTGAAAAGTATTTACCAAAGTTAGGTGAGGATGGATCTATTATGATCGGCAAGAATTCCAATAATTCACCCAACCTTAGATCATTTTCCAAACAAAAACAATAACCAACCGTTTCTGCACCTCAATCTATTTTCAAGAATGGTTAAACACCCACACTAATGCTCATTTAGGACAATGGCTAGTTTAAGTTTGAGGGTATTAAAGCAATTCTATCACCCCATGTAAAATGCAAAGCAAAAAAAAAAAAAAAAAAAAAAAACAGAGAGAGAGAGAGAGCGATAAAAGTCGATTCCCAAAACCACTCCTCTTAAACCTAAAGTTTAAACTCCCTATGCTAAAAAAGTGGAAAGTAAACAAATTGTCTCAATTGCTGTTGTCAGACAATCTCCATCACCCATGGAGGTGTCTGAATCGAAGGTAATTGGGATGTAAATAAAAAAAAAAAAAAAAAAAAAAAACTATTCTTATTGTTCAAGTGAGTTGCATCACAAATGTGGCCACACTAAAAACTACAAAATGCAAGCAAGAGAGTCGAGCTAAGGGAGAATGAGTGTTAGCCTATATAGTCGTCCCTTGAAGACTTACGTGATTTGCACCACAAGTGGAGGCACCAAGATTATAAAGGGATGACTTGAAGGATTCTTGGGAGAAAAACAAATGTCATGATAAGAGAATGTTAATGAAATAAATTATGAAGCCAAGTCACAAAAGCAAAGGTAAAAGGAATGGTAATCATTCTATAAGTGTTTTGTGGAATACGGTGGAAGTGAGAAATGTGTTATTTTTATTGTAAGATTTGGTTATAAGTGTAGGGTGAAATGTGGGAAAAAACTGAATTGAGGACGAAATATGAGAAATATGATATAAATCATGTCTTTGATGAATACTCTACCGACATAAATATATGTTGAAAAAAATTTGTTAAGGAGAAAAAAAACGGAGAGCGGAGAGAATGATTGCTCGAGGCTGAGCAATCTCTTAAGTTTTGGGGTGTGATAACTCTCCAAAAGTAGAGTTATATCAAATCTTTTTGTAGTTAATTTTGCACTCATACTCACAATTTTCTCATTAATTGCTCCATTTCTTCTAAGTAGTATACATGAAATAGTCAATTGTGGTTTAATATGAAAAGAAGATTAATTTGGATAAATCTAGCTTAATTGTACACTTAATTGAGTGGTAAATTCTAGAACATTTATGCTGAACCATGATGTTGTAGCAAAACTGCTGATCTTGCTGAAGCAATCCAGAAAGCAAACTTTTTTAGGATGACATGGAAATTTTAATCTACATCACCAGTCCACGTGTGTCATTGACTATCTGTGAATGTTTACTGAATCCACCACACCTAAATGGGGGTGAGAGTTCTCTAATTTATAATCATTTACAGAATACAGAAATATGGTAAATTACAAATAATATTGAAATAACAATAAAAGGAAAGAATGATAAATAAATACAATATATTTGCCTTTAATAAAAGGGCAAATATGGTAACCCGTAATGTAAGGCAAATCTAGATATTTGCCTTATAATGAACGGTCAACTATCCTTAACACCCCCCGCAAGCTGAGCGTCAGATTTCAACGAACGTGAAGCTTGGATCTAAAAAATTCAAAGAGAGGTCGAGAACTACTCTTTGGGAAGATGTCAGCAACTTGGAGATAAGAGGGTACATATTGTGTGCGAAGTTTGCCAGCGATAAAAAGTTCTCGAAGGAAATGATAATCTAGTTCAACATGTTTGGCCCGCTTGTGAGAAACGGGATTAAAGCTAAAAAAAAATAACACTTTTGTTGTCACATAAGAGTAAGGTCTGTGAAATAGGGACCTTGAGGACAACCAGCCCAGTCAGCATCCGAATAAACGGCTAGCGTACTAGGAACAGTGGATGGACGAAAGGTAAGACCAAAGTGGAGTGTTCCTTTGACATAGCGAAGAATACGTTTGACAGCAAGAAAGTGATCTGCAGTAGGGGCATGCAAGAATTGACTGAAAGAATTCACAGCATAGGAAATATCTGGACGCGTAATAGTCAAGTACTGAAGGGCGCCAACAAGAGATCTGTAGAGAGTAGGATCAGAGAAAGGAGAACCATCAGCAGTCAGGTGTTGAGAAACAACCATGGTAGTGTGAACTGGTTTGCTATCGAGCAATTGAGCACGAGTAAGAATATCTCGAGCATATTTTAACTGACTAATAAACAGACCATCAGGAGTGGGTGAAGCTTCAAGACCAAGAAAGTAACTGAGAGAACCCAAATCTTTGGTAGCAAACTCAGAATGAAGCTTACGAGTAAAGCTATCAATAAGATATGAGTTGTTGCCGGTAACAATAATGTCATCAACATAAAGAAGCAAATAGATAAGGTTAGATTGCTGATGAAAGACAAAAAAGGGACGTGTCAGCGCGACTGCAAGAAAACCCAAGTGTGAGAAGAAGTGAGCTAAAACGCTGAAACCAAGCATGAGGAGCTTGCTTTAAGCCATAGAGGGCTTTCTTTAATAGACAAACATGAGTGGACAATCGAGGATCAATATACCCAGAAGGTTATTCCATATGAACACGTTCAATAAGAGTTCCATTTAGAAAAGCATTCTTGACATCAAGTTGTCGAAGAGGCCATTTATTTGTGACTGCAGTAGAAAGCACAACACGGACAGTGGTAGCTTTGACAACCGGACTGAAAGTGTCAGTGTAGTCAAGACCAGGAACCTACGTATAACCTTTGTTAACAAGATGAGCCTTGAAACGCCCGACGGATCCATCAGGCAAATATTTAATACGAAACACCCATTTAGAGCCCACGATGTTTGTGTTGGCAGGGCGAGGAACCAAAGTCCAAGTATCATTTTGTTGTAACGCTCGAATTTCTTCATCCATGGCAGCCACCCAAGCAGGATTCTTAGCCGTAGATTTTAATCCTTTTGGCTCAGTGGATGCAAGAAGAACAAAAAAAAGTCCAGATGAGCCCAAAATACCAAGATTTGCTGGATGACGAGTCTTGAATATACCAGCTTTGGCTCGTGTGATCATAGGATGAGTGCCTAAAGAAGAGAAATCAACAGGAGGTTCAATAGAGGTCGAATTAGAAGTCGAGGGTGGCAAAGTGGAACCTGCAAGAGAAGTATCAACCTTCACAGACTCATCTACAAGGTCAGAACAAATATTACACGGGGATGAACTGGATCGAGAAATGTGCGGTGATGAAGTTGTAGGGGGGGATGAATCAATATGATGAAGATGTGGTTCCAAGAAATTTGAAATAGGAATAGTGGAAAGAGGTTGGGCCTGGGAGCTAGGGATAGCAGGAAAGTGAGTTTCATCAAATTAAGCATGGCAGGTGATATTAGCTTAGTGGTGGCGGGATCAAGACAGCAGAACCCTTTATGAGCAGGACTATAACTCAAAAAAATACAAGGAATGCTGCGGGGAGAAAGCATGTTAGGCATATAATCACACAAATAAGGATAAACACGACAACCAAATGGATGAAAATTATCATAATGTGGAGTGTAGCCATAAAGGAGTTCAAAGGGTGACTTACCTCCAAGAAGTGGAGTAGGCAACCGGTTGATAATATAAGCTGCAGTGCTGAAGATGTCAACCCAAAAACGAGGGGAAAGATGAGAGTGAAAGAGAAGGGCCAAGTCAGTCTCAGCCACATGACGATGTTTTCTCTCAGCACGACCATTTTGAGCAGGTGTATATGGATAAGAGAGTTGATGGTGGATGCCAGAATTACGTAAATGAGTTTTGAAACAAGTACTAGTAAATTCAGTACCACCATCGCTTTGAAATACCTTGATACGAGAAGAATATTGATTTTCCACAAATTTTTGAAATTGAAGAAAAATATAAAAAAAAATTAGATTTAAATTTTAAAGGGTAAAACCAAGTGAATCGAGAATAATCATCAATAAAAATAACATAATAAAGAAAACCCGAATTTGATTTGACGGGAGAAGGACCCCAAAGATCACAATGAATAAGATCTAACACATGAGACGACCTACGTTCATTGCAGGAATAAGGCAATCGATAACTTTTCGCAAGCTGACAAGTATTACATAATGATGGAGAAGGCAATAAAGACATAAGAGAAAGATGACCTTTTCTATTTAAAAAAGAAATAACAGAATGATTCACGTGACCTAGATGAGCATGCCATAAATCATATGAAGCACGTAAAGATAGTGAATTTTATTATTGGAAAAGTGTAGTCATAATGTTTTTTTTTTCTTTTTTTTTTCTTTAAGGGTTTAATTACAAGTTCTTTTAGGTTGGGTTTAGGATATTTTATTTAATTGAACATTTGACTATAATTCTAATTTTTTTTCCTTTTTTTTTTCCGAATTGATTTGTGCCCATCTAACATCACTTTCTAATTTAGGGGAGCATATTCTTCTATTTAAACAAGAATACAGTTGGGAATTCCAAAATAACATATAGGAGACAACATTTTATTAGTGTAACTTTAGAAGCAATTATGGAAAGCTTGGGTTGGTGGTTTTCTGGCCCAAGGATAAAGTTTGGCTTCAAGATCGATGCAACCATTGGCATTGCATTTGGTGTGCAAAAAGGAATGGTTTTTCTTTATATAATAGTCGAACAAAGGTATTCGACTTCGTTTATCCATGGAGTTCTTAGACAAATCCATCAACTTCGCCTTACTTCACATCAAATCTTATCATTTCTACACAATGTTTGTGCTTGCTGTAATACTACTCGAACAAACGTGTCTATTAATCATTTAAGGTCTTAAACATATGAAATCTTTTATTATAAAAATGACTACATCCGACTAAAATATTAAAGTTGTTATTGAAGAAAAATATATTGTCATCCAGGTGAATATCAAAATCTAGATTTTATAGAAAATGTTCAAGCACAAAATGAACTAAATTTGAAAGTTAGATATCATTCTCAAAAATGAAACACAAGAAGATTCTGTAACGGCAACACTTAACAAACTCAATTGCTTGGAAACATGCATCCACGCCTCATTGACTTTGCTTCACAGCTCATAATCTAGCTTCTCCGCTCGGTAAAGGGTATTTTGCCCAATTTTTGCAGTTTAGACCATTCTAAAGCAACGTTGACCTTGTTGAAGGAAATTAAGATAAGTATACGGTTTAATTTTTCGATTTAAGATAAAATGAATTGAGAAATTGTAGTTACTAATGAAACGAGATGTACGTTCTAATTGGAAACGACAATCGGTGATACTTTGAGCAATTTTGTGGCACGAAAAGCAAACGTACTCAAATATAGGGAGAAAGCTGGCTAAGGAAAACCAAGCAAGTGCTCCTACTATTGGATTGGTTTGACGACTTGTTTGATGTATGACGACACGTGGCAAGTGGCCCTTGCACGTGTCATTTATTCATTATGGTTATGATGTTGTGACTATATTGTATGATGATAATTTACAATGTACGATAATGATTTTATATGATGTTATGATGCTATACAATGTTATATTTTACGTTAGAAGACATGGTGTAAGTTTATGATATGACATATGTTTTGCCTGATGATATATATGATATGACATGATTGACAAAAAGTTCGTTGAATTGGCATAATGCACAACCTTGATATATACATGAAAAGTTGTGATAGAATGAAATGATATAAAGGAAAATGCTAGAGAGTTTGTTATACAGGATAATGAAAGGAAAAATGTTTGGACGTCATGCATCATTGTGCGTTCATGCATCGGAGGATACTCCTTCTTTTACGATTGTACAGATGCATACATTGCGAGGCAGGGAAACAATCATTATATTATTATAATTCTTCGATGGACACTCCAAGGAATCCAAACCATTGAGGTAGATCGATAAGACAGAATGTCATAACGAACAACCCGCACTGCAACGATTACCATTGACAAGTCAGTACTCTCAACTATAAGCCAAATAACACTTTTTTATGTTATTTAGGTGAGATTAATGTGAGTAAGATAGAGGTGACTATTCTAGATGAACAGTACTATGATGGTTGCTATTCTTGGGTCATATTAATGTATCAATAAGTTATGTGTGAAGGTTGGGTAACCAAAGGTGCGAGACGACTTAGATCTAGTGGAAAATTACGACAGAAAAGCCATTGGAATGGCTGCAAAAAGAGAATGAAAGGAATTTTGAAGATCGTGAGGAGTCGGGTGTAGAAGAAAGAATCCGTCAGATCTGGATCAAAGTCGAACATACGTGCACCAACCTACTACTCAAACCCATCTGCAGCCCAGATACCAACAGCAACTTTGGCCTATGACCCAGACACTTGTGACTCGTGGCCCATAATGCCAGTAGCTCGCGCATTAGATCTTGCGGGCCAAACTACCTTCAGCCTATGAACTATGTAATTAGCCTGAAGCCTGCGCCTTGTCCCAAACATCACCACCATGTGTGTCAACTCCTCCTCGTGCTACGTGTCATGCTTAAAACAAGATGGCTCTCCTCGGCTCAGTCTATGAAGATGATGTATGAAGTACGACATATGATGTATGACGTATAATGACGTGATTGAGTTATTTGATTGCCATATGATAGTATATAATGTTCTATGATATTGTTATATGATGATGTTGTATGATGATGATGATGAATGAAAACATGAATATTTAAGATGTAATATTATGAGATTCCTTAATATGACGTCATCCCATATTAACATGAAATGCATGTTTTAAATTCTATGATGCATTATGATGATGAATTTCCTAAAACCAAATCCTAATTATAATAATGATGATGAATGTATGAAGACCATTGCATGCATATTACTTAGAGTGATATGTGAACGGAACTTACGGTTGTGTCACCAAGATGTTTTAAAGATGAGAAACTATAGGGACTTTATGCATTCTATGTGTATATTCATCGGGTTACTTCCACTTTTGTGATGAAGAGTGAGGACGTGTACAATATGATGATGGTGACCATCATACCTTGCGTGACACTTAGGAACCAGCTTATTTTCGGACGTCGCTACGAATAGCTAGCTCAACTACCAGAGGCCCAGGGGTGTGAAGAGACTAAGGATCCAAGCTTGCACGTGTGGGTTATGTGTAAGGAAGTAGTGCACATCTAATTTTTTAAGGACTAGAGGTCACCCCTACGATGGTTATAACGATAGGCTCCTAGATCATGAGTTTTGTGTGATTGCATTCCCTAACCCTAATAGTGAGATCACTTACTCAGTATTTCTTTGAGTACTCAAGTCATCAAGTCATGGGCTACTTCTATTTAAGGAATGCAATCACATGAAACTCATGATCTAGACCTATCATTATAACCATAGTAGGTGTGACCTCCGGTCCTTAAAAAATTAGATGTGCAGTACTTCCCTACACATAACACAGATGTGCAAGCATAGATCTTAGGCGGTTCACACCCCCTGGGCCTCTGGTAGTCGAGTTAGATATTCGTAGCGACATCCGAAAGTCAGCTGGCCCCTGAGTGTCATGCAAGGCATGATGATCACCATCATTGTATTGTACGTGTCCTTACTCATCATCACAAAAGTGGAAGTAGCCCGATGAATATATACACACAGAGCCACCTTGTTTTAAGCATGACATGTAGCACGGGGAGGAGTTGACACACATGATGGTTGCGTAGGGAAAAGGCGCAAGCTTTGGGAATGATTACATAGTTCGTAGGCTGTAGGTAGTTTGGGTTGCACGATCTAATGTGTGAGCTACAGGCGTTGTGGGCCACGAGTCACAAGTGTCTGGGCCGTAGGCTGAAGTTGCTATTAATATTTGGGTTGCAAATGGGTTTGAGTAGTAGGTTGGTGTAGGTATGTTCGACTTGGATCCAGATCTGATGGATTCTTTCATCTTCACCCAACTCCTCGCAATCTTCCAAATTCCTTTCTCTCTCTTCCCGCAGCCATTCCAATGGCTTTTCTGTCGTAATTTTCCACCGGATCTAAGTCGTCTCTACCTTTGGTTACCCAACCTTCACACATAACCGTATTGATACATTAATATGGCCTAAGAATAGCAACCATCATATTACTGTTCATCTGGAATAGTCACC